>CCAG010004742.1:0-86606 GCA_001077435.1 Glossina morsitans morsitans | reverse complement strand
GACTTGACGCTTGTGAATGAGGCAGGCTTGGGGTTGTTTAATACCAGTTGGAAAATAATGAGTGGGTGCGGCATGAGTGACCACCAATTAATTAAAATTGGGGTGATTCCTGTCCAAACTAATGTAGTGTCGTCTGACATTAAAAGGTGGTGCACGTCTGGGGTGGACTGGAATACCTACGGGATTCTTGTCAAGGGACGGATAGCAAGACTATCGTGCGATGTCTTCCGACAGAAGCCGATCAAAGAGCCGATCCTCTACCTTAACGATGCTTATGGGAAATAAACGACTTGCTCCTTCCGCGTAGCCGGGGTGTTAACCGTAGGGGAGTTAAGTGGTGGAATTCGAGTTTGAAACAGATGCGTAAGGCCGTCCGGCAGCTCAGGAGAAGATTCCAAAGAGCCCGGCGGCTGCACTGTGCAAACGAGACCCTTCTTAGAGCTGCCTACCAACATAAGTTGAGTGAGTATAAACGTCTGATCGTCCGTGTTAAGGAAGAAGAATGGAGAGCCTTTGTCTTACGCAGGCGTGACGATCCTTGGGGTCAAGTTTATCAGATATGTAGAGGCAAAAAGCCTATCGATATTAACTGCCTTCACGTAGGTAACACAGTCTTAACTAACTGGACTGACTGTATGCGTACGTTAATGTCTGAATTCTTTCCTAGGTTAGAGGGACCAGTCTTGCCGGTAGACCTGGCATCTGTCTCTCCGATGTTAGAAATTCATGAGGTTGGGTATGGGATCTCTCAAATTAGATCTAAGAGATCTCCTGGTGCAGACGGAATAACTGGTGAAATGGTTAAGGCCATTTGGAAAGTTATTCCTGAGTACTTGCATGCACTTTATAGCAAGTGTCTATCTGAGAATTACTTTCCGTCTAAGTGGAAAATAGCCCAAGTTGTTGTACTTCTGAAATCTCCAGATAAGATACGTAGTGAGCCACGATCTTATCGTGGAATAAGTATGCTTCCTGCACTTGGAAAAGTGTTAGAGAAGATCATGATTGAGAGATTTCAGAACAGTTTGTACGCAAGCCTATCTGATAGACAGTACGGCTTCCGTAAGGGGCGAAGTACTGTTGATGTCTGGCTGCGCGTTCAAACGCATGTATTTGACTCAATGAACAAATATGTCCTTGGACTGTTCATTGACTTTAAAGGGGTCTTTGACTACCTGAAGTGGGACTGTGTTTTGCGTAACCTAAGGAAATTGGGGTGCCCAGAGCTATCTCTTTGGGCAAGCTACTTCTCCGAAAGAAAGGCTTGTATTTCAAGCCAGATAGGGCATGTTCAGGTAGATGTTGTTCGCGGTTGTCCGCAGGGCTCCATTTGTGGTCCATTCATATGGAACGTGATGATAGACTCCTTACTTAGGCAGCTTGAAGGGCAACGCGAGTGTGTCGCGTATGCGGATGATCTGCTTATTTTGATTAGTGCTGATGCAAGAGCTGTCCTCGAGCGTCAAGCAGTAGATTTACTTAATATTGCAATTAGTTGGGGAAATGAAGTGGGTGTTGACTTGTCAGTGGAGAAAACTGTGATGATGTTGCTGAAAGGTAACCTCTCATCCAGTAGACATCCCACTGTGAGGGTTGGCAACCACAGCATTAAATATGTCACGGAAGTCGGCTACCTGGGCATTAGAGTGGGAGAAAGGTTAAATTTTCTCCCGCACTTTGACAGGATTCGACTGAAGCTGACTACAATTGCTGGACAACTGCGTCGTGTTCTCAGGTCTGACTGGGGCCTAGGGAGACGTGCTGTTCGTGTCATATACCGGAGTCTCCTCGTTGCATGTGCAACTTATGGTGCCCCGGTGTGGTATTGGGCAGTCATGGCTACCTGAGGACAGCGAAAAATTCTAAGCTGCCAGAGGGTGTGCTTTCTGGCTTGCTTACCTGTCTGCCATACAGTTTCTACTGGCGCACTACAGACTTTAATGGGGGCTCCCCCTCTGGACCTTGAGGCTTTGTATGTCAATGCGGCTTACAGATTAAGGAGGGGGCTGTCCTTGCAACCAACGGACCGGCTTTATTTTGCGGGGGTGGAGAGAGAGAACTTGACGTACAAGGAACTGATTAACACTTTGAGGGACCGAGTCTGTGTCTTATGGCAAGCTCGCTGGGATAGCAGTACCAAGGGCAGAACCACCTATCAGTTTATTAGGGATGTCTCGTTTGTGGGAGACCACCCTAATTTTAGGTTTAATCTTCATTTGGGTTTCCTACTCACGGGACACGGTTCGCTCAACCATTTCCTGCATCTCAGGGGCTTGTCTATTGTTGGGTCGTGTTCTTGCGGTTGTCCGTCTGAAGATTGAAAGCATGTGCTCTGCGAATGTTCGCACTATTCAGACATAAGGGACTTAGTTACTATGGGAATTAGAACGAACGAGGACGACTTCACTTTTGACGAAGCTCCCTCAGAAGACGTCTATGTGCGGAACTTAAACCGTTTTGCAGCTGGTGCCTTTGAGAGACGCACCGCGGTGCAGCAACTGAGTCTCTGAGTGGATTCCCCACTCTTGCTTCTTCTTGCTTCTTTTAATTTTGTTTTAGTCTTCTTTTCTCAGACCTAACCTCTCAGACCTAAAGTCTAACTTTTTCACCCTTAGGCCACCAGTCCGAGAGGTATGGATCTAACTGGTATGCAGCCATATGCTGCCAAAAGTCTATCATCATTGTAGTTGTGGGTCTTCTACCTGGCTGCTGGGAACGGCCCTTGGGGGAGTTTCGTGGTGGCTGTGGTTGCTCCCAAAATCGCGGGAACGTTAAATATTTGAGGTGTTAGATAGGCCTCGCCCTCGTCAGAGGAAAGGGCATGCCAGACACATGTCCTTGATCTGGAACTACTTGGGAGCCTCCCTGCTCCCAGCGGGGCGTGAGTGACGCGTTCTCACTCCGTGTGCCATCGGGCACCGTAGGGTTAAGCCTCCACGGCAGGTACCTACGTTAACCCTCTGTCACATCTGTCCTTTTAATGTAGCTTCGAATTTTGCCTACGGAATGCAGGCGAATTTCTTTTCGGAAAATCCTACGCTAGTACTCAGAGAGGACAGATGTCATTGTACAGTTGATGGGATCCCAATGTGGAAAGAGCGATAATCATTTGTCTAATGGAGGAGTATCGTAGGGCCTTTTCGCCATACGCATTCATATCCGGGAATACATCAATAACCAAAGTATAGAAACGTACTGCGCAACCAAAATTATCAAGTAAACCGTCAATAAGGACTGGCTCAAATTTATGCATATAAATACGTATGATACAGTGCAATAAGAAACAGTTTTAGTTAAGTAGAATACATGAGGTTTTAAGTTCGGGGGCATATGTCAAGGAAACGCATTTGTTCTCATTTACTGTTAGAGTAGACTGGTCCTTCCGTGTACTATTTTTACGAACACATTCCATATCGCCAGCGATGTCGACGGGTCCAAGCTGCAACGTCCGTGTATGTACGGGTGTACGGAGTTTTTTCAGTCGGTTTTTAGCGTTTTTCTTTATGAAAGAGCAATAAATCATGAACACCGTTAAAATGCTTTTCTTTTTATAATTCGTTGGTGTAATACATACAGCCCCGAAAATTGAGTTCTCACTTATTTAAAAGCGCATATATGGGTTAAAAAACATATTTTATAAGAAACCAGAAAACTTAAATAATACTTCAAGCCTTTTTTCTGACTTAAGATAAAGTTATAATCAAGACCTATACTTTAATCCCATGAAAACACAAAACAGGCTACTTACAACATCACTAAAAGGTTCGAAAAATAACATATTTAGTTAACGCTGCTCAGTTTTTGTACTTGTCGTGCATTTAAATAATAATTCATCAAATAAAACGAGATTCTTTATTTCTTTTCCTTAAAATGTCAAAGATTTTCATAGCCATTAGCAGACATGGATCCTAAACCGTGACAGACCCTCCACAATGCTTTTCACTTGGTAATGAATTTTGGATTGCCATCGCTGTATTAAATTTCCTCCTTACTTTTTGTTTGCCGTTATATCCGAATATATCAAACTTAGACCCATCACCAAAAACTACAGGTTTCCAAAAATTAATGTGGTCATTTCTGTGGAGTTTTGCAACTCGAGGCATTTTATCATGTTAACTTTGCTTATAAATGTTTTTTTTACGAATACGAAAATCGTTGGCTCTTAAAACATTTCAACGGTTTTGGGATGAATATTGATATACTTATATTTTTCTAGCTCTTTTGCATATATACAAAGAAATGGTTTAAAATTCAACTTACCAAAAAAAATTCACACATAATATATATATATACAAAAAGGTTTAAAATCACACACATAAAGCTTATATTAAAAACAAGTATATACGAGGTTCACTAACATTTTACAAATTAAATATCATATTAAAAGCAGATATATATTATATATATATATATATATGAAAAGTGGTTTAAAAAATGGTATAAAATAAAAACTACATTCAAATGTATGTTGGTATAAGCCTAATAAAGAAATAAGTTACATATATATGTCACACAAAACACTTGAAATTAAACCGAAGTGACATTATCTATAAAAACTTTATTAAAATTAAACAATGTTCAAAATAAATTTTTAGTAAGACAAATTAAAAATTTTTTTTGACTAATTAAAATTGGTGTGTAATAAAATTGGTGGGAAACACATCTATTGAATTTGATGTGTTAATGAAGCCGGGTAGTTTGTCGCGATAATTACTTGTGTCAAGATCTTGCTGCGCTAAATAGACTTTTTGTGATAGCCTGATATTGGAAAGGAGTAAAATGATAATCTTTGCAGTGAACAAAATAGGGTATGTATCATCAGCAGTGTTAAACGGAATTTCATCAAGACTGTCAGTATCCTTTTTGGCAGAAAGAAAAAAGATGGACCTTTTGTAATGGCTAATGGAAATCCTCACTTGCCAGTGTAACAACCTATGTCTAAATGTCATCTATGTCTGTCCAATTATTGAGGATTGAAGGCTGTAAAGAGTATTGCAGATGCCCCAGCTTAGCTAGCTATTTCGGGAGTTATGGCGAATTTTTAAATTTTTGTCTCACGGACACAGACACCTGTAGGCACTGATTGGTGAATGTTTTCCTTTACAAATTCCAAAACCGTGAACGCACACCCATATATTTCCATAAACAGCTTCTTCCAACAAATCACCATAAACCATCGAAGTATAGACCATGAGAGGAATCATGTTCATATTGCATTATTTCTTTGGGATTAGCCATCGAAACTAAACGTTCTTTAATGAAAACAAAACACATTTGTCATATTGGGGTGATTTGCCAAGTTGTAGTCCTTAAACTTAAAACCCATAGAATTTAATATTTTCCAAATGCAAACAATGCTTTTTGTCTAATAAAAGTATGCATGAATTGTTTTAATGAGCACAACGATGCGAAATTAAAAGGAATATAAATTCCTTATGAAAGGTTCTGCATTGTCGACGTCGATTAATTTTTGTACTCGGTTGTTGATTTCTTGTTTGTGATTGAGATGGTCTGCAATTTCTTGCTTATACTGGGGCTTTGCTTCTTATTAATCATTTTTGCATATAGAAAGATTGTTAGCTCTTAATTGCTGTCCTACTAGGTAGAAAATGTCTTGAAATTCGGTGAATATATTAGCCAGTGTTTCTTTAACGTACTCATCTTGTTTGTAAAAGCTGATTAAGTCGCTTGTTGGTGTATTATTGTTCTTAATTTGCAACATGTAGTAGTTTTTAATAATTTCTGTTTGTATTTTTAGCTTTTCTGTAGTTATTGTTTTCATTGTAGTACTATTTTAATTTTAGTGTGTATAATTTCTGTAATGTTCATTGGGTTGTTAATTTTCTTAAGTAAGACAATATTTTCGTTGTATGAATTTAACTGTAAGGTGAATGTAAGCGAATCTGGCAACGCTATGCCTGAATAGAATGCATATGTAATTCAGCTGTCTTTTATTATTGAATAATAAAATAATGAACACATAACTACGTGCTTATAATTACTCTTTCATGGTAATCTTTGTTGTTTTTATTCTATTTTGAATAATAAATGAATAAATTATAGTCAATTTGGTCATCGTACGATATTTTTGTTTTTTTTTTTTGGTTTGTTGGGTAGAGATGGACCAAGCCAGTAGATTTGTAGTTATATGTCCAGATATTCAAATATCGTGAATTTAGCCAGACGTATGTAAAACAAAAAAAAAAACGCGACAAAACCAGGGTGGCCATAGTAATTGAAACCGGTGTGTTAAGTGTAGTTGTACTGGTTGAGTGTTGAAGATAAAACAGTTTTGCAAACTTTGGCTGGAAATGAAAAAGCACAAGTATAGTATCTTTTTTTTTTGTTTTTTTTATTTTTTTTAAAAGATAAATTAGTTTTTCTAATAAAACGAGTTAGTTCCCCGAGATGACGTACATTTTTTGCTGCAAAGAGATCGAGGAGACAGTTATACAACCTGAAGAAGCTGAAGGAATCTCCCATGTCATCAAACCTGTGATATCTAAAGATTAGATGCTCAGCGGATTCGAGAACATTGCAAACTTCACAAACATCACATGGTATAGCACAAATCATTTTTAAATAAACTTTATCATAAGTGTGACCACTCATGAGTCTATAAAAAATTTTGATTTCCTAGGAATTAAAGAAGATACAGAAAAGGGTTTGAATGGAAGTGTGGGATTTAATTTATAGAAAAGGCGGTTGGATTTAACGCGGGCAATCTCTTTAAATTCGTCGTTGAGCTGTTGAAGAATGTGGTTGCGAATTACCCGAATTGGGAGTGTATTTGATTGACAAAACTGTCCCATCGACACGAGCTCTCCCTGCGTGAAAGTCAGCTTCTTTATTTAAAGAAAAGCCGCAGTGGCCAGGTACCCAGAAAAGGTGATAGTCATTAACTTGAGACTCATGTAACATCTTATAAATGTCAAACACATGTTGATTTTCTGCATCTCTTTTTTTGATTAGAAATAGAGCTGACTTACTGTCAGAAAAAATGACAAACCTTTTGGTACCATCAGAGATAGCAACTTTAATCGCATGTCTGATGGCAAGCAACTCAATAAAAGATGAGGAAAGCTCCTCCGCTACTTTGATTCGATGTACTGTTTCGGATAGATGTTTCACGACTGAGAAGCCAGACGCATTATGTCCGACAGAACCATCAGTGGCATATATGTCGTAGCCATTGTTGTAGTAAAAAAGAACCTTCTCCTGGCATAACAATCTTATACAAGAGATGTTAACATTTTGTTTTGAAGTAGAAATCGATTGGAAAATGTTCATGAAGACCTTGCATTTGTCGGTGGTGAAATTCCAGAGAGGGGATGAACCTATCTTATCAAAGATATGGCGAAGTTTTTGATAGCAAAAAGTATAGCTGCAAGATACAGTTTCAGTGAGGAATCCAACTTCCTGAAAGAAGGAAGGGTTCATCACTTTGATCTTAATTAACTCTTTGGCAGTGCAAAAAAGAGCCCTTTCGGAAACGGGCCACTCTCCCGATATAGCATTGAGAGTATTTTGAGGTGTTGACGGGGTCAGTCCAGTGCAACGTTTTAAAATACGATTTTCAATTGTTTGAATACGTTTTTCAATATATTTTTGGAAATTGCAACACGTGGAATGTGCAAATTCAATTTTGGACCTGACTAAAGATTTGTATATCATCAGAGCATTTTTGGGAGGCAAGCCTGACTGATTGCTGGTCATGAGCTTGATGATGTTACATCCAGCCTGACAGTCTTTGAAGGTTTTCTCGTAATGCCCACGGAGGGTTAAGCTGTCATTTAAGATTCTACCGAGAAATCGAAGGGATTTCACTTGCTCAACTTTAGTACCCTTGATAAAAAGGCTGATTTGACGCTTAGATCCCTTGGCAAAATAAATAGTGTTAGTTTTGCTAGGGTTAAAATATAGATTCAGATCGGCGCATGCATCAAAAAAGAAATTGGTTTTTATCGAGAGGTTATTGACAGCAGCTGAAAAGGATGAGTCCGTAGATAAAATTAGAAAGCCGTCAGCATATTGAAAAATATGAGTTTTGTCATCTTGAAGATCATGCAAAGAAGCTGTGTATAGGTTGAAGAGTACGGGGCTCAAACGACTGCCTTGTGGAATTCCACCATATATTTCAACTCTTTCAGTGCCCATCACCAGCACGCGCTTCGATAAAAAATTAAGTGTCCACAGCCGTATCTGAAGAGGAATCAGAAAATTTAACAAAATTCTGCCAAGTTTAATCAAATTGACGCAGTCATAGGCTTTGCTGATGTCCAATGAAAGCATGACAACCTTTTTACCAGCTTTTTTAAGACTAGCTATGAGAAAAGATAGTTCATTAATGCACATATTCGTGGATTTGCGTTTTTGATAGGCATAAGAACGAGCTAGAATAATATTTTCTGTTTTTATGAATTCACTTAGTCTCTCCTTAACCATGAGGTTTATAGCCTTTATGAATACAGATATTAGTGAAATTGGTCTGAAGTTACTTAAATCATTGAAGTCTTTACCTGCCTTAGGGATGGGAACTATTTTGATGCATCGCAAATCAGGGGGTATAAAGTTGTTGAAGCAGCATTTGTTAATTGCATGCAAGAGGATACTTAAGCTTCCTCCAGACAGAGCTCTGACCATGTCATACTTAACTCCAGCATAACCTGCAGCAGTAGGCCTCTTTCTGGAATATAAAACATGGATTACCTCATGCAATGAAAATGGTGTATTGTTGGGACTGCTAAAAGGAATTGAGGGTATTGTAATCGGATTGACACTTGGAATATAGCTCTTGAGCATATCAAAGTATCTTTTATTATCGCTGTCATGCCGTACAGCACAACCGTTTAATTTACGACTAAGATATCGATTGATGTATCTACAGAAAGAACGTGGGTTGCCGTTACCACATAACTGTTTAATCACGATAGATCTATGCATCTTTTTCGCCTTTCTAACTGCAGACCTCCAATCTTTCAGTAACACCACCATAGCCATCATTTCGGCATTTGGTGGCTGAAGCATAATTGGAAATTTTAATATCAAAACAATTTTCACCTTTCATGAAAACTTCACTTAAGATGCAGAAATCAACCTTGTTTGAGTTTAAGTAGAAATCCAAAAACGACACCCTACGTCGTATGCTTTGGATATTATATTGTAGAAATGACATCATTTTTATACTTGAGAGGGAACACTAGCTGATTTCCTCGTAGTGCTGGGTTCTTGAACCGGGCGAGAGTTGACACAGGCAGACATTTTTAAATCAAATTCCTTAATAGGATTATCGGGGATCAACGGGCGAATGCAATCTTTGACAGAAGGAATTAATCCTCCAAGCTCTGAGGAGCGCAAATAATTGTTTGGAACTGCTGGACGCTGAAGATTTGCTCCTGACGGCTTGGGGGGTGAACTGGGAGAGGGTTTGGTGGCTGAATTGATAGGCGATTTGGAACGAACCGATTTTCTTTTAACGACGGCGTTAAATTTATTTTTGGTCAGAATTTTATTAGCGTTTTCATCATCATCCTTGCTCGATATGGCAGCCGTACTACTTAATAGAGGAAAATTGTCCTCATAGGAAAGACATTCAAAGTAATTAGACGAGAATTTCTCTTTTGCCTCTTTGTAAGATAGACTTTTAATAGCCATGATTCTGTTAATATTTGATTCGCGCTTCCTTTCCGGATAACACTTGTTAAGGGCATTGTGCTCGTTAGAGCCGCAGGATAAACATTTTATATTCTCGCAGTTCGTACACTTCGGCGACTACCCGTAGTTCAAACATCTGCTATCCCTAGCTTTGCAGAATTTAGCGACGTGACCGTACTTAGCACACTGCTAACAACCTTCAACTCCTGCAAACCAAACATAGAGAAATTTTTCAAATAGTCATAAAAAAAAAGATTGGAATTGATACTTGCACGATTTCCATCGGCGTCTGCGCATGTTTCTACAAACACAAAAAAATTACATTTCGACAAGCAGTCGTACAGATTGATCTCTGTATTTGGGGCAGCTGTGGCACCCACATCAGAGCATTGGAAATCGGCCTGTTTACCAATTGAAGCATCAGATTCACCATTATTAGATAAAGGGTTATTTTCCTCGCCCATCCTCGATCTCTTTGTATGCCTAGAGGCATTCATGTAAAAATCCTCGAAAGTGTCCCTATCTGTGGTTATAAGATCAGACCCGGTCTCCGGGCTGAAATTGTATTGCTTGTTCTCACGGGGAAAAAACTTTTGTTTTTCCTCTAAAAATTTGTAATATTTTTCTTTTTTTTTTTCTTTTATGATTATTTCACAAAAATCTTTTTTTTTTCCTTCTTTTTCCTTTGTTAAATTGTTCAGATTCTCGTAAATTTTTCTTGATTTATTTAAATTTGGTTTTCTCCTTTCTTTTTTTTTTGTCTTTTTTTTCACTAACACCGGTGAAACACAAAAATTCCAGCTGCCGTTTGCAGAGATGACGTGTTGTATCAAGTGAATGTAAAACAAGAAAAAATGTACGATATTGTGTTTATTACGTAAACTTAATACTATTTGCTGATATTTGCGTCTATAATGAATTCCCCTTACCTTTTTGAAGTTGTTGCTGCTATCTGGTGCGATTGTTGCTTTCCTTTATTTAAATATGGCTGCCGCCAAACTCACATTATGCGTTGATTCTACCGGTAAACCCCAAAAATTGAACTTTTATAATTCTTGACTACAACGTAAACCTTGTATTCATTTTCATCGAATGTTCGAGAAACGAAAGGATACTCCGTGATGAAATTTGTGATTTAAGAAATTTTCCTAGTAACTGTTCTTAATAACTATCTTAGTACAGATTTATTGCCGGGGATATTTATGATGTGGGGTACTTATTGTCTCTTCAATAACGGCAAAACTAAAAACCTTGAAAATGGAAAACAATGTTCTTCAACGCAGCCTTAATTGTGGCGTCATTGTTTTAAATGGTACGCTCTCTGGGGTAAATGATTTAGACTCTACTATAATGTCTTTATGCACCTCTTGTGGTGTTGATATATGCAATCGTGATATTAATCATGTTTGATACATAAGTAACAAAATACATATTCTTGATAAATTTGTCAATACATCTGTGTGGGATAAAATCGTTAGTTACTATTAGGTCGAGTCATAATTAACTTCCGTTTTTTGGTCAGACATTTATTTTGTTTTCATTGAATAACAAAATTATATTAATTTAACAGTTAATTGTTACGTATCCAAACTCTTTGCTATACCTCTCTTGCTCCAATATTGTCTTTAGAAGGCTGTCGCCAAAGTCCGAAGGACATCTCGTCTTTTAAGGTCATATCACCAATTTCTATCTGCTCGGTCCGTTATCAGTCCTTCACCGTATAAGTTGCAGATTTTTCAAGTCGCCTTAGCGGTATTGACTTAATTAAATCGCAAGAGCATTACAATAGGCATTTTTTGACTCTCGACTAAGAAAAATAGTTGAATCCACCATTAACCACATAAAACAGTTAACAGAAGGCTAACTGAATCCTCACCCACATAGTGAAAACAAAGACTCGTTTGTTTCGGTAAGTTCCAGTGGGTAAATACGACCAAAAGATTCTACCCACCTACATCGGAAGTTATTTATGACTCCACCTAATATTTTAAGAGACTTGAAAGTTAGTGACATTCTTCGGAGTGAAACAGGTACTTGGGTGAACCTAGGTGACCACTTTTTTGCTTTCTATGTATTACATGATCTTATTTGATGGCTTCAGATAGCTATGTAGGTAATGTTTAACTTTGGGCGAGATTTATACATTTTATAACACTAATTTTTTACTTTTGGTTCCCTGTCACTTAAATTTTTTTTATTAATAATTACGATTGATCCCGTTGTAAGTGGTAGCACTTTAATTAATTTACCTGTTTGTAAATATTCTGATCAATTAAGGTTTGCACTACTTAACTTTCAGAATATTAGTCGTTGTGACGAATTTATAAAATTTGATGAATTCAAAAATATTGTGTTTGACGATTTTGACCTAATTGTTATCTCTAAAACCTTGTTGAAACCATATACTTCCAATCATTCCTTTATTATACTAGGCTTTAATTTAGTCAGGAAGGATAAGTTATATACTCGTTGTGAAGGTCTATGTATCTACGTTGAGTTGAAGGTTACTTTCTGAAGTTGGTAGTTGTGAATCAATTTCCATTGATGACGACATAAGAGCTCTTCTTGATGTAGGGGTGACAATTTTCTTATCTAAGGTAGTTGAGCATATTCTCAAAAATCATTCACCTTCGCAATACGCTTTCCGCCGTGGACATAGTACCACCCCTTGGTTATTGAATTGAACTGATGTCAGTCATTAGTCCCCCTGCATTTGTCTAAAATTGTTAACTCAATTAGTTCTTCGATAACGATTAAAATTTGAGTGAGCTTGTTAATTTTCTAGGTCTTCTTATATGCTTTGATATTTAGTGGAAGATCTCAGTTTGTTGCTATTGTTTTGGACCTCCTTTTTTTATTACGTACGTTAATGATCTTCCAGAATATATTGATACCAGCGTTTGTAGACCACGTCTGTTTACAGACAATATTTTTCATTTATATATTTCTCAAACATTAATTATAGCTTTAGGCGCTTTTTTCGATGGACATCTGAGAGTTCGCTACTTAATAATTCAACTAAAAGCAAACCAATGCTTTTTGGTAATAGTGAGTATCATCTCGGTGGAGAAAATGTTGTTATAGGTGAGAATAGAATAGCGATTGCTGAGCAACTTAAACAATAATTTTGATCTAATTTTGAAAAGCATGTAGACCGCATACAGTACAATATCTCGCGAGTGAACCCCTAATCCATTGCAAACATGCAAAAGCTTGGCAACCGATAACAATAAACAACACCAGTTAATATTCGAACCATAGTGAAATGTTAAAATTGCAAGTTAGCTTAAATACGACATAGGCGAATTGCGCGCATTGAGGATAATTGTTTTGATAGAATTTAAAGAGGCCAATATTGACTCAAGTTGCAAATATCATTTCGGTTTCTGCAAACAGCTCTACACGGATCGAAAAGCCTCTAATTATATTTGCATTGACTAAGCTTTATGAAGATAAAGGTCCCAGAGGAGCGATTCGGGACATTAAAATTTATCTCACCAAGAAATTCTAGTGTTAGGTTATTATTATTTTGATTGACCTATATTTTATTTTATTTGGAAGATTCCTCATGAATCCTTTCAAAGGAGTGACCAGATTTTTGTTGATGTTTTACCCTGACTGCTCGGCTTCAGAACGCCAACTCTATCTGCCTCTTAAAAATGCCAATCAAGTTCGGCATGAGGCAGTTCCTACCTATGATATTAGGCGGATGGAACGCTTTTTATGATACTAGCGGATTGATACGCTTGGTTGAACTGCATATAGCTAATTTGACTTTATTTAATTCTTATCGGACTATTTACACACAAATTACTACACTAAACTATGCTAACATAAACAAAATAATAATTGTTTTAATTGGGGTGCCTGGCATCGTGTTGCATTTTGAAATGCCATACTCAGACAGGTAAAGTGTGGCATAATTTTTTATTCTTCTTTTACAAAAGAATTATGCTGAATTTGCATAATTCTGTCGCACTTCAAAGTGAATGCATATAACGATATGCGAACGCATTTTTTTTTTTTGCTATCGCTGTTTGCAATATTTATTATCCTTAAGAAATCGCGAATCTTTTTACGTTCGTAATTTTCGGCCTCCTCTTTGAAGCTTTAGTTTTGGTGGAGTTAGTTACGCTTTTCGTGTTCAAATTTCACGGTCCAAAAACTTTCTATGACTATTGATCACGGCCGTCAATGAAAGGTATCTACACAAAAAAAATTTGTTGCTTTATTTTCAGCTCCATTTTATACCTATTTCTTCTTTAACTTGTTTTGCGAATTCCCATAAAACTGCGATATATATATATATATATCATGACAGTAATTGACGTACAAATTATGTGGAACAAATTTGAACCACATGAACCTATCTCTTGGACGCCTCTCTTTATAGGATTTCTTATGAGTAGCAGAATAGCAGAAAAAGGCTTAATTTTTAAATTTTATGATGGAAATTGACCCGTAGTAGCAATTTAGCAAAAATAGGAATATGCAAAGAAAACAGAAAATTCATATACTCTAACAGATAAATATAGCGCTTATGTTCAAAAACCAATATGGAGAAAAAGGTCTAATTTGTAGTGTTCTGTGACAAAGACTGAAAAATAATCAAAATGTGAACGAAGTAAATTCGATTTGGATCACGTCATGTGATGTTTTGGGTATCCTCCAATATTGCGGGCTTTCATGAAAAGTATGACTTGGCAGAAAAATAATGTGTAATTTTTTGTGCATTATTACTAAAAGAGCGAATGACTATATAAGGCGAGGTGGTGTTGGACGTATGATGGTCGTCCTTAGCCGACTGTAATGTTCTTACTTGTGTCTCATTACTTGAGTTCAAGAGTTCAATTTATCTTTACTAAGTCTCCTGCATGGGTAGCTAACAAAATTATGAACTGATCTTACTTCTTACTTACTTTCAATTCAATTTTCCTCTTTTTAGTATATTTCAATTCCTTACTGACCCCGGACGATTGTAGACCGATGTGAAAATTATGGAAACGAGGGAAAGACGATAAAACTGTGTCGACGGCTAAAAGATTGGAAAATTGCTTATTAAATGCACACGTTGGAAGTTTACGATTAAAGTTAGATAAATAATATGAGCTGAGCAAAAACACATTGTTGAACTCTAAGATGTACTTAAGACTTGAGTAGGAAAAATTCGCAGACAAAACCAGAAGAAGAGAAAGTGTAGGCATGTAGGCATGTTGGTAAAAAGTACGTCTTCGATTTTCTCCTTAACGTTACACAGGAGCAGATGTAAGTTCAAGTCTAAAATTTCGTCTGCAACATCTTCAACTTTTTCCGCTAATACGGGCGGAAGGCAATGCACAACCAGTATCTATATTGAAGACAAGAAACTATGTACTAATATGATGCCTGGTTTTCAAAACGATTTCTCTGCGAACATCGTAGTGCATTTTTTCACTCTTGGAGCATTTACTGGATTATATTATTTGCGTGTTAAACTTTTAATCATATGAAACTTGGCTTTTCGTTGCATATGCTGATCAAAAATGTCACGCAACTTGCAGCAAGTACATCAAATGTGTTACTTTAGCGTTTAAAACAGTGAAGAATAAATTATCTGAACGACATCTAAAAAAGAAATTACATTTGTATATTGTTGTTTATATTATTTAGCCTAAAAAAGTTTGAATTAAAAAGAATGTTTCTCTCTTAAGATTCTAAATAAATTAACGTATACTAGAACTACATTTTACAAATTGTTTTTTAAAAAGAAAAGTAATATATATATACCAAACTTGAATTATTGCATTTCATATTCTTAATTTATCTTGAGAATTGCAGATAAACTTGGGAGGCTCCTTTCAGTCAAACTTTGCGCTTTCTATTTGGAAGAAAATCTGCTATAGTCAGTTGTTCCTCTTTTCTTT
Organism: Glossina morsitans morsitans; assembly: GCA_001077435.1. Lineage (NCBI taxonomy): Eukaryota > Metazoa > Arthropoda > Insecta > Diptera > Glossinidae > Glossina > Glossina morsitans. Next base: position 71,049 of record CCAG010004742.1, on the reverse strand, counting down.
TGGTTTTCTTCTTTTTGTTTTAATTACATAATTAAGTCATCGTTGTTTTCAATATTTTGCTCAAATATTTCTTCTCAATCCTAACTTTTTTAAGCAATCTATTATATTATTGTAAACAAGTATAAGTGTATATAAGTATGTACAAGCATTTGGATGTTATTCAAATAATGAATTGAAATACATATTGTTTTTAAATTTTTTAATTTAACAAAGCATCCATCGTGTAAGGAAAGGGTGGAGGAGTTTGCTTAAGTGGAGATTGTTGATGTGTATTGGGATATGACTGTGGCAGATGAGGACACTGATATTGTTGATGTTGAAATTTATTTTGACTCTGCACGTGCCGTTTTTCAGCAATCATTGGTGATGATAATGATGTTGATGCGAATTGAGACAATGGAGTAGCTGATGACGGTCAGTCTAATATAACAACTTGCGATTCCATTGGCCTGCTCGTTACTAATGGTTTAGGAATAGCAATATTACGCCAAGGCTTTCGAGCCGCGCGTTTTAAAACTATAGGCAAAAGAATTTTTCGCGCTTTCCTGAAAAACAAATAGTTTTTCTAATATCAATTTATCTGTAGGTATTAATTTAAAATTTTTAAATGCTTTTATATCCAAGGCGGCAAAAGTAGTCTTTTAGGGATTTTTTTAATGTATTTATTTTTATGTGCCTATTTTTTGCAAAAAGCGTTATAAACAATTTTGTTGTTTTTGATCGTATATATGTAAAAACGCCAATTTTTGTTACTTGAAGATAGCATGCATGACTGTATACGCGAGACTCGGTAGTTATTACTGATCTTATGACTGTAACTTACTTGCTTGCTTCTGTCGCCCGAAAATACACATCGTCAGGAGCATCCATCCAGCTAATAACTTGTTTGCGACCATTACCTGTTCGCGCCATTTGAGCAATTTTCGGTTTACCGTTCAGCTGTTAAATAACGAAATAAAATATGTTTTCAATTAAAAATATCAAGTTAACGTACATGATGACGGGGCAACGGTTGACCGGAGGCAGCCATTATAGCGGCAAACTGCTCAGGGCTTGGACAATGTGAAGGCATCGGATCTTTATTGGGGCGCTTCGTTGGTGGCCCAGTAGGTATTATTGTAACTTTAAATACAAAAAGATACATTATTCGAAAATATACATCAGAATTTTATGACAGATACCTTCAGTACCATTAAGTTGTGCTTCTTCGTGAACTCTCTTCCTTAATGAAGATGGTGCTGTTGATGGTATAATTGTTAAATCTTTCTCGAGCTCTATTATTTTATTCGGTACACGATCGTAAACTAGGCTGCCATCAGAAGCTTTTGGTGGTTTAGGAAATGAAACCACATCAGGTTTTGGCAATTTATCTTTCGGTGTGAGTATCAACCATTCATGAGGTCCTACACCTGGTGAGCCGAGTCTATTTGCAATTTTCGTTACACTGCCCCGTTCTTTTTTCTTAAATAACAGTAACTTTTTAATCTCAGCTCCAGACCTGACAGTAACGCGAGCATTAACTGAAATAACGTGAGTATGAAGTGAATACACAAATCGAAAATTTAAGAATTTTAATAAAGAAACTATCATATCATACATTCCTGCTTTATTAATTGCGTATTGATTGCATACGATGTTTGTCTAGCAGCTTTCTTAGGTTTTATAAGATTTCTACAAATTATACGTGCTAATCTCGTCATAGGATTCGTTTGTAGATAAAATGCTGTACGGGTTTTCATTATTGGCCTGGGTGAACCCGAACTAATAGCTATACCATGCGTTTGCGTGTAATGTCTTGCCAAATGAGTTTTTAGTTTAAATTCTTTGCCGCAATTGACAATTGAGCATCTGCAAACGTGGAATAGAATATTAGTAGAGTGGACTTCTAGATAAATACTTACGTACTTGTGTAATTGTCTGCTAGATAAATCACTAACTTTTTCATCGTCGTCACCGGGTTTCCTTTTAGACTCGTCCGTTTGACTCATCTCTTGTTTGTTGCCGTTTTTAAGTCCAGCGTATTTTTTCCAATAGTCCCAACAAGTTTGGCACAAACGCCCTAATAAATGACCGTTAGACCAGGGAAACCACTGAATAAAATAATCGTAAATGGGACAATTGACTTGAAAGAAGGAAACGTCGGCGACTTGGTTTACCTGCGCAGATTTAACTGATGAACAAGATTCGCAAGGTTTGCCCATATTAACGACATCCACAGCATTGTTCGTTGTACCATTATAAATACTTGCACCCTTTGAACTCGCGCCACTTTTTGTGATGTTATATTGGGGTACATATACTTGTTTAAGTTTAAGTTCAGCTTCCACAGCCTTAACGCGCTTTTGCTGCACATAACGATCCGTCGTTTTCCACATATAATAATATTCAATTATTTGCTTCAGAGTCTTCCAAGGCAGCTAGAACAAGTTGTTTGAGCCAATAATAGTGAGAAAGCGAACTCCCTGTACTTGCACATAGTTTCTACTTACAAAATCTTGTCGTATGTCGTTAAAGTCCTTGCCATATTTATCTAATGCTTCTTCAAAAAGATTGGCTTCAGAAGCGCTCCAGTCCTCGATTTCATCACGACAGAGCACTGGACCAGTGGAGGGAACTAAGGAACACATGGCTCCCTCAATGGAATAATTGTGTTTATGCAAAGTATCCATCGCATGAAACTGCAGCATTGTAAAAACGGCAAAGAAGAAAACTTTTTCTTTACGAACATTGTATAAATTTGTTTTGGAACTTACCAACGTGATATCGCGACTTGCAGCCGCCGCTGACATATGCAGTGATGGTTGCTTCACAGAACTGCTACAGTCGAGTGCTCTCGCGAACGTACCAATGGAACGTGATACAACCAGAAACTGATCGATTTTACGATCTGTTAAACCATGATTTGAAGTCCACACCAATGTTTCCAAATCTTCCAGCTTTCGCTCATCGATGACGAAGTCTTTAAGTTTAGGTGGTATTTCACTTTGATAGCGACTTCCCACACGTATTTCACCTTTGTCAGCCAATAAGGTTTTTTGCGTTGGATCAAATACCAAACAATAGAAAAACGTATCCTAAAAAGCAGTTGAACACTGTTTTAGTGCTTTAAATTACACTTAGATATATGTATATAAACTCCTCATATTTATATCTTCATCAATCAATCAATATCATATCAACCCAATATAGGGTTCTTATTATTCAATAAATTTTGGGAGGAACACTCGTACAATAAACAGATTGTATTTGTTTGAAATTTACGACTCACGTCTTTATTGAGGTAACTTTGCAATGATTCGGTTTCGTTTAATAATGTCACTGAACATTTGCCTCGTATTTGAGTGGCGGGTATGGATTCAACTTGACGAGATAAGAACAATTCGCGATGCTTAATCTGATAACGTTGTTTAGCCGTTAAATGTTCTCCCTTATCTGCAGATAATCCCGTATTGTTACCACCTGTTAATTTTTCGGCTATGGTAATATTTACAGGACTTGTGCGTTCATCATCTAATGCAGCTAAAAATGCAAATAATTTTCAAATTATTACGTATCTTTTGATTCGAACGAATGCAAAAATTTTACAAATTCAAATTAATTGTATAATTTAAATAAATTTGCTTTTACAAAACTAAAGAAGGGAATTAAGCTTTATTCGGCTTGTGCTGGATTAAAATACTCGCCACCTGACTAATATCATTTTTGAAGTGTCCTTGAGCACTATTTTAAAATCAAGTAGCGGGTATAAGCAACCAAACCAATAAAACCAAATTTATAATTGTTTCGCCGCGTGCGGCAGATGCAGCTGATAATTAACACAAAAAATGAAAATCAAAAATTACTACCTTTATTCGGCTTAAGCCAAATTTTGAATATGCACCACTACATCTTTTTTTTACACTGGTCACAATATCATTTTATTGTAATTTCATAACTAGTTTGATAATTTTATTAACTTATAAAATAAATACATATTATTATGTATATGAAGCCTTTTAACGAAAGGTGTCATATCGCAACAGGCTGCCTCAAGTGGTGTCGCCCTGCAGAATACATGCCGGAATAAGTCAATCAATGTCATTCGGCAACGCGTCTATTCTTTGAAATATTTGATTAGAATACTAGAAAATTGAGCCAATTACAAAGCACAAGGACTTGCCAAACTATCGGCCATTGTAGTTGTAGCACTTGTTTGAACATTTCGTTTGGAATTTTTGAGCCACACATCCAAGTATTTTGCTTATTTAGGGATTCCAACAGAGTAAGTCACTCAGGATAGTTTTATATAAAAAACCAAAACCCTGTGCATGCATTTCGAGCACACAACTAGCGCCTTTATTCCAAAGACTTTCTAGTGTTTACATGTTAATTGCCATCACAATGGCAATTGTATGTTGACATCCAAACCGGCCAGGTTAAATGTCAAATGTGCGTCGCAGATTTCTTGGGCTTAATATACACAATCTCGTGAGGACAATTCCGATAGGCTCAAACTAATTAAGCGCCCCGCGTGTTAACAAATTTTGTCTTGTAAATACTGACACTTGGGAGCATGCTATTTCAGGTTTTCTAATCTTGTTTTTAAAATGATTTTTCCAAAGCATTTGACGTTTTATATTTCGTAGAGTTAGTCTGAATACAAAAATGTTTTGATTTAAAGGGTAGTGTAGTGGCGAATATAATATTTCTTTTGTTTGAAAAGTAAAGTTTGTATATTTATAGAAAGCAATAAAATTTTAATTATTCGTTTGTTCTAAATATATATAATATTTGTTTGTTGATACCTATGGAAGGATCTAGTACTGCTTGAGCGGCTTGCTCTTCTCCTACTGGTGTTCTAAGCCATGTTCTTTTCAGTTTCATTGCCAGAGGTGAGTCTTCTGCGGCTGCCACTAAACAATGTTGGAAAATGTCATAAATGCATTTATTAGCATCAGAAATATAAATACAAAAAACTGGAGAGAATGTAGTATTCAACTTAAGCGGGATATATAGTAATTTTATATATGTGTGAAAATTCACTTTGATGATTTCAAACTAAACGTACGGCCTTAGTTCAAATTCCTTTTTTGAACTTTACCACTTGACATGAGTATTCTATTAGGTGGATTACACAACATTAGAACTACTGAGACTATAATCTTGATAGTATTAAAATTTCCAGCTTTAAAAAATATTATATAAAGAATGTAATCTGTCGAAAATGTATGACGACTACTAAAATTTCTTTTTCATCCTGAGTTGGCTTGGCGGGCACTGTTACCTTATTGGCAGGGTCTTCTACAGACTGCATGTTTGACATAGGACTTCACATTCCGGGCCTTAAAACAGATTTAGGTTTGATGTATTTTGACAGGAGGAGTAGCTTCGAAAAATGATTATTGTACCAAAGATACGTGTGATTTGTTATACCATAAGATATGAAATAAGGTTTACTTGTTTAATTTTTTTTTTAGTAAGGTTAGTGTATCCCGTCAAATTGAAGGAAATAATGAAATTGAGGAAAGCAGTCACTTAGAACTTATTTTAATTTTCCTCAAAAGCACAACTAGTTCGTAAAACATTTAATGTATTTTGCGAGATTGCCTGCACCTGTAATTTAGAGACGTGCGTATTGAATTTTGGATCACATAAAATTTTTATAAAGTATCTGGCGTCGGTGAAACAAAATCCCAGAATAACTGCTTCGAAAATTATAGAAAATGGTAAAGAATCGTTTGACAAAGATACTCATGAAGACAAAGTTTGAAAAATATTAAAGAAGGCCGATTATCATGGCCGTGTAGCACGCAGAAAGCCTTACATATCGAAAACCAATCGAAAGCAGTGAATAGAATTCGCAAATAAGTATGTAAAAATGCCACCAGAATTTTGGAAATGTGAGTTATTTTCAAAGGAAAGCAAATTTTGCATACTTAGCTTAAAAGGAAAGCAATTAGTGTGACGGAAAGTTGGAACTATGGTAAATAAAAAAAACCTTGTTCCCACAAACAAGCACGGGGGAGTGGGTATCATGGTATGAGGGCAAATGTATGCCAAAGGCGTCGGAAAATTGGCATTTGTAGAGTCTATCATGGATCAATATGGCTATATCAATATTTTGAACCACAATTTGCCTCAAAGTGCGGAGCAACTTGGGCTTGGAGATGACTTTTGGTTTCAGCAAGACAACGACCCCAAGCACATGGCACTAAATGTGAAGTTGTGCTTGTTGTACAATACGCAGCATCAGCTTAATTCGCTTCCTTAGTCGCCAGATCTAAGCCCTATAGAGCATTTGTGGGATTTGTTGGAGCGTAAGATACTCCAAATTACAGTAACATCCAAGGAAATGCTTAAAAATGTTATGGAAAAATGGGCCAAAATAAGCGGGGTAGAAACTATTCCAGTCGACTCTCCGATCCTTAACGTAAGGGATAGCCCACTATAAACCAAGTTTATAAGACTTCAATATATAGCATAAATCAAAAATTATTTAATGTGTACCAATACTTTTTCTGGTCAATTTTTTTTACTTATTTTTATTTAGTTTATATGTTTATAAAAAACCACTATTTCTTTGTTAAAAATGAACATACATCACCTAATGAATTCTCAACAAAAATTACCCCATCTTCGATGCTTTATTTCATTGGTTTTGTGAAGTTTTCAGTTGCAAGGATAGGGAATACTTTTTCTTGCAAGTGCATCGTCCGTTGATTTTGTTTTCACTTTCACATGCTGTCAAATTGACTCCGTTTAGTATAGGATACCAACAATAAGCATAAATAAAATACTTCTGGCTAAGATTTGGATCTAATTTTTTTTCAATATCTTGGTTGTGCTTTCTCATTATTTGTCGAATATAATACGCACTTGATTGCACAGCGTACAGAAATTGTTGAAGCTTATACGAGCGCAATGATATTACGATTGTGTTTCGTGCAAATTTAGCTAAAATTAAACTATTTCGAATTGGACATTATGGTGGTACAACGCAATGGTACAACATGCATTTCGAGAGAGAAAAGTTCAACAATTGTTTAATTTCCAAAAATGTCTATGCGAGCTTGTCACAAAGATAACCCGATATATATCTCTTTTGGACTTTTTATTTTTGGGGGTTTTTATATCAGATTTTGGATATTACAACTAGTTTCAAAAATAAATGCCCTTTCTATTTTTGCAGCTCCCTGAAATTTTTAGTGTCCGCGAACGTGTTAATGAGAGTAGAACATTGGCTTGCCACAACAAACCACGAACTCTTAATGGCTTTCTTTGCAAGGATTATTCGTGCTATTGGTGAAATAAGTGCAGATTTACGGGGTAAAGTGACAAAACTTGCTGCTCCAAGATGGAACTTCTATATAAGACGAACGTACGGTCATTTACGTGCTACCATTAATTTTTATTACAAATTAAAAATAAAAGTTTATTTGAACACCTACACAACAACTATTTGTTCAATGATCAAAAACCCAACTAAATACCTTCTCTTTCTGTTATTTAGTTAATTCAAGTTAATAACCGAAAATTCGCTGGGATGTATTAAAAGACTCAACTAAATAGATTTTAAGAAAATGATTTTAAAAAAATTTGGAAAATTAGTATGTTAAACTTTATGCAGAGTTAGATGAAACTTACTAAACGAAGCTTGTATAATAAAAGCTAAATAAAAAAAGTCATAGATTCATAATAAGATAAGAAAAGCAAATCTTTTTACTTAAAACTTTAGATAAATCGGAAGAAATAATTTCTACGCACGATGAAGGATGAAGGATACACACATACAACGCTTCTAATAATATAAACCCATAAGAACTATGGCACATTAAATTTAATATGATTCTTAGTTAGTCGCAAATCAACGTTGAACCACAAGGAATTGGTTTCCGATATCACATCCCGAAAATAATGAGCGCGTTGAAAGTATTAGTAGCCATTTGTTAATTGGTGGATTATTAGTAAGTCTCTAAGCATATATCTATATTTAATAGCTCCTTTAATTTCGGTACAATAAAATTTGAATTTAAACATATGAAAGAGTTTCACAAACTAACTATACAACTGTATGAATTCCCTCGGAAAAAATTTGCTAGTAAGCAGATAAAATATATAAATTATTTGGAGCTGCTTCGCATCCAGATTCAGCATAAGTTTCTGATATTGAACATCTTGTCCACCTCACTTACGCTAATAGACTGAAATGTTTGAAAGCGTATGTGTTTGTGCAAACATTCTTTACTAAGTATTGAAGAGTGAAACCGTACGGCTCAGTCTAAAGCGGATTCCTGTAATTGTACAAAAACTTTCACGCATTTTATAATAAGAATCTGTATACTAAAATCAGATCAGAAAATCAGATAAGATAAAATCAGATGAAATAAGTGAAAAATAAAGGAAGTAAGGAAAATTTTCATAAATCTGCCAAAAGAAAGCAGATCGTTCATAGGGATCAAGGCTTTCAACGCTAATCGGATTAATATTTAAGAAAGTTACATTCAGACTCAAAACAGTTTATATGAGTAGGGCGGTTTAAGTAGACTGTCTAAATTTTCTCTAAAGCCAGAAAAATGTTTACATATAACAACAAAGAATTTCGCTGTATTCATCCAACATAAACAGGATTAAAGATTCATAAAAGCAAATCGAAAAGAAATTACATGATAATAGTTTTCTATTTTACTGTATTCATTATTAGGGGAACTCAGGTATCTGTATCGTTTAAACATAAAAGAAGAACTGGTTTTAATCAAATTTTGAAAAAAATTGTTTTATCTTACACCTCTTGTGGTACAGGGGTATATTAACTTTGTGTGGATGTGTGCAGCAGCCAGAAGTAGGTGAGATAGGCCCACTTTTTGTTATAACTATCTAAGCGTGTCTGCCCGTATGGCTGTTCTGTTTTCTTTCGTTCAACCTGCAGGATGCAATTTTTTAGACATTTTGATGAGATTTTGTACACCGACGTGTTTTAGCACAAGAACGAGCGCTGGTTCTGATCGGTCCACTTTTCCATGTAATGCCTTATTTTGATAAATTGTTATATAAACCACTCTATGGTGGTGTAAAGTATTTAAAGATGGGCCGTGGCCCCGTACAGCGCATTCATCTGTTATAATTTAACTTTCAGTTTACGTAAAATACAAAACAAACATGAATGTTTACACACTGTTTTATTAACAACTCACCTATTAATAACCATCTTTGCAATAAATCAAAAATGTACTAAGAGAACAAAAAAAGGCAGCACATCTGATAATAAAATTATTAAATTTTAAAACAAATGAATTTTTGTTTTCATTTCGAATTTTTTTTCGATACACTCCTCCTTTCACCCATCTACACGCGTTCACGCATATTTTTGTCCAAAAGAACAACAAAATCTTTTGCAAGCCCCGTTTTAGGCATCCCTTGTCTCAGCGCACGCTCGAAATTTTTAATATGCTCATTGCTGATGACTTTTTATTTAAAACTGTGAAGGCAAAAGTTTATTATTATTTTTATAGGTTACAGTTGTACCCACCATTCAGTACACTGAGTAACGTTCGCGGGACATGCTATAGCGAGAAAGAAGCGAGGTTACATTCCCTCAAGGAAAACAATACAGCAATGTATATTTATAAAAAGTTTTTCATTCTCTCGTTTCTTACAACTATTCCTTACAACAAATGCTTTCGCATTTCCACAGTTGGCTTCTGTTCCTATTAACCATCATCACCACACAAGCGTTTCGCTCCCTTACTAAAAACCAGTCTGTCCGCGTAATTTTCCGCCCGATTCGTCCATTAAGTTACATGTCGCTGTTGACCATCTCCTTAGCGTAAGTGTGGTATAAAGATATGCAAAAATATCTTCTCTTTGTAAACATGTTTCAAATCTTCAAGCAACATGCCCACTATTATGTAAGACACATAATGATCTTGTACTTTCTGTATTTATTTCTGTTATGTTATGTATATTATGTTCTCATGTTTCTTATATGCGAAATCATATACCTAAACGCTCGCTTGTTTATTACCAGCTAAGTCAATATGGTAGAGCTAGCTTATTGAATTGTCCTTGTTATGTACACATTGTAATATATTTATTTTCTTACCGACCCATAGCTTCTATATATATTTTAACTAAAAGTAGCATCGATATTATAATAAATGCATAGGCATATACATAACGATCTACAAATGTTTTGTTACCTACCCTTTTTTCTGAAGTATTACTTGCTAAGGGTAGAATATTGAATTGTTCTTGCTATATAGGGATTAACGGCTACACATTGTAGTATATTTATTTTTATTACCAATCTATAGTTTCCATACTTGAATGAAGATACATTGTAATCATAAGCGATAAACATATGCTGATACGCCATGTTCCAATACATACATAAGGTAGCATTGATATAATACATGCGTAGGATAACATTGATACATATATATTCCAACACATTTATAAGATAGCATTCATTTGTTATAATACATATATCTTCTAAGGCGTGCCAGACTGTAACAGGCACAAGCAGAGTAACAGCATAACGGGGCAGCGATGGTAATCGCGACTATAAAAGAGCGGTACACAACACGCTCGTCTTTTCATTTTTGTTACAGAAGCCAACGAGGTCAGTGATATCTAACAAAATAATTCTTTGTTTTTCCATTTTAGTGATAGGGATAATTCTTTTTTTTTGACTTACGGAACAACAGAAAAGTACTTGACTTGCGGGATGGCAGGCTGAGCATAATCGCTTTTCCTGAACAATGGATAAGACCGCTCTCTCTGAAGACTCTTCGAACGGTTAGAGGCAATAAGGGCAACTCGGACAAAGGTAAGAACGGACGAATAGCGCTATTGCCTCATAAGATTAGCTGCTGTAACGTCTCCGGTCTATTTTGCAGAAAATTGGCACGTACGAGACGCGGAAGGCAGTATAGGATGAAGTAACTACGACTAACAATCGGGTTGGGAGTCGATAATTAATGCACGAAATCGTGATTATCTATGAAAAATCATTTTCTTTTCGCTAGTACAAAATCATAATTATCTATCAAAATCATTTTCGTCGTTAATACATAAATCATAACTATCTATCAAAAATCGTTTTCGTTTTATCTATCAAAATTCCGGTAACAATAAAGAAACAGTAAATAAAACAAAATACGAATTTCGAAGACTTTCTATAAATTTCTTGTAAACGGTCTGTCCAAGTAAGAAAACCCGTTACAAAATAAACCACCTATAATGACATTTCTGGAAAAGGTGCGTATAAAGCGAATGTGACTCGACTCTTATTCCAAACACACCTATTATATCTAAGGAACTTTCAAGGCTAGGACGAAAGTTTATCCGACGTGGCGATTATTTTGAAACAGCAGTGTTTACCTTTAATCGCGCTATTATTCTGTGGTGTGCAGAAAACGTACAACCTTACGAAAATTCATAAAAGTTTTATTGACTACATCAAAATACATTAGTGTTAAGAAGTTTCTGGTCGAAGGACGTAAAGCTCAAGTAATGAAGAATAGAATCCCGATCGAAGCGTAAGGCCAATACTTCCAATTTCGTTGATTTTTCTCACGGTCGGAAGCAATTATACCATCACATAATCATATTTGTGAAATATGTGAAAATTAGCCACACGTCTGTCTATTAAAGCAAAAGTAGAAGGAAGTTCTAAAGGGAAGTTTTCCTTTCAGACTTCTCGCCTTACCAGCCGCCAGGTTAAGGTAAAATATTAGGCAATTTCCGAGTTACCGCAAAATGATATATGAATAAGACTGAACATTTAAATACAGCAAATACATTGCTTAACTAGTTGCGTGACGTTAGGAAATTGTAAAAACAAGTTTGATATAATATAAGCTAAACGCTGTGCACCAAGGAAGTAGCGTTATATACATGCGATAACTGGATTTATATTGCACTCAAGTACAGTAGCTGGTATTAAAAAAAACCATCCCAAGCAGCCGATATCTGTACCATTTACACCGCCATTATCCTGTCAGAATTAGAGTATAACTCGCATCCGTAGGCGGGAGCTTCTAAACTTTGCTTGGAGGCCCTTGACCGTATACTGCGTAAGGCTCAGGTGCTCACTGGGGACAAAAGCGTGTGTTGAAATTTCGATGTTCTTGAACATCGGCGTAGTGTGGGGCGTGTTGAGCTTATGTACATGTACATTCAGAGCAAGTTTTTTACAGACACAAAAAAAGAGAGGTATGCCCACCAATTAAATTCTTCAACAACGTCTTTCTCAATATTCTCACCCAGTTACCCGTATATCGCATAACACACTGTCGCGGCACGCCCTTTTTTAATCGTAACGCCCGCCTTTGGAACAACCTACCAGAAGCGAAGTTTCTTGCCATACCTGATGTTTCTTTCACAAAGAACGGGAGTAGTCCCGTTCTTCATCCCAGTCTGCCTGTAAGACTTCCTGATCACTAACGTGCCTGCACGTATATGGGACATTCCCTGAATGGCTGGTCATAGAAAAAAAATTGCTAATTTTAATTTCAAAAGCATTTATTCTATTATATTTTAAAAGTCACTATTATTGACGTGACGTGAGGCACGACTGCGTCAAATTTAATATGTGACGGCAAATATTTTGAATGAAAAATTTTCTCATTTTACATAACAAATTTGTTACTAAAAACGACAAAAATTGGAAATTATTAAACCTGAAAAAATTCAATATAAGCCCGCTAAAAAATTGTTCTCAACTTTTTTACTGTAGTTTGACTGCAAGTGAGCAAGCAAGCATGATTGGCGCTCGCGAATAAAATCAAATTTCCTAAAAACAAATTATTAAATGTCAGCCGATAAGTTGAAAACTTCTTTATTATTAGTGTTACATAGTATCCCAATACATACTCTTTAGTCGCTAGCTAGTACTTACGTTGGTGCTTATCTGCTAATTGAACCAGAGGATTTGGAAGATCACGCCTTCTGTAAAAGCACATCACTTTTGCTTCTACATTGCCAGATTGATTTTTATTTAGCTCCTCAATTCGCCTTATTAAATAAGGACTGTTTGGGGACGTCTCCACGTAAACATAATCTGAAAAACCAATTGCTTAATTGTAGTCATCCATTTTTTGCTCTCCAAATCATCATGAAAAAAACGCAAATGTTTTTAATTTTTATTAAGAATTCATTCGTTTTAGCAAATAATCGATCAAAATGATTTGTTTTGTCTTTATTTCATAAATAAATATTCTTAAGAAATAAGTACTCTTAAGTACCAGCCTGCATTAGAATAAATTTTGCCGAATTTTCGCCTATATTGTATTGTTTTGTTGTACATTTGAAGCACTACTTCCGATAGCATAATTCTGGCTATAATATTTAAATTTCAAATGCTTCTTCTTCTATTAAGCAGCGTACCAATTCAGACATTGAAAAGATGTTTCAGATTATTTCATCCTTGTACTTAATTTAATCACTAACTTTTTAAAAAAAGCAATACATTTTATTTAAATTTTTTAGCATCATTTGAATCGGGTTAATCAATAATAATGGTACAGGTAACTCATACTTTCAATTTCCAAATATATATATATATATTTTTTCAGATAAGAACAATACAATGGCAGAAACAGAAGCCTGGTAGGCTTTCGGCCAACACTTGTTTTCATATATAACAAGTAGTCAAGTAGTGGTAGTAGTAAGTTATATTCACCATTATATTCACTAAATCTCTATAAGAAAGATATAGAAGATTGACGACTTTCTACTAATTTTAGGCGTCTTAATACCCCGATCTGTGATGTTTTTGCACCGTACTTCCACAAAAATATTTCTAAGCGATTTTAAATGGATTTATCTACAACATGCGCCGTTTTCTCTACTTCGAGCTCAAAATTTGCAGTTAAATTAAGTTGCTAAGGCGTTGTATAATTAGATTTATAAAACTTATGGGAGTTAATTTTAAACGCGTTAACGATTTTCCGTAGTGAAACAGGTGATACTTAGTGCTATTTACGCATTGGAAATTTTGCATTTCAGCATAGTCTTTTGAAATTTGGACATTTCTTCTGTTACTCACTACAAAATACCTATTTGAATATTAACGCTTTCAAAGTTGCTGCTATGTATGAAGCCGATAAACTAAATTTTTCAGCACACGGACATTCTACAGACTAAAACGCCTAGATTGATCTAGATTTTAAAACGAATCAAGATATATACACCTTATAAGGCTTCCGAAGCTTTTTTCTAGGTATTGCAGGCATGCGAATGAAACAATATCGAGCTCAGAGGAAAAGGAACTTACTTCGAAACACTATTTTATAAAACGGCAAGGAGCATAACTTCAAAAATCCAAAATTAATGAAAATTGAACGTTTTCAATCTAATCACACAAAATTCAATATTTTTAAAAATCCCTATCCATTTATCTTGTTAAAGACAGGTAAATTAAGAGAATTTGACATTTCTAGATTAAAAATGATACCAACTACACTGCTAGGTATACAAACCCCATCGAAGGTAAAATCCATTATTAATCAAAAGATAGTCATTGCGTGAAACTTGCAGGAATCATCCTCCATCAGTTTCAACACGAGAGTACTGGTGCAGACTGCTTGAAAGAGATGTGAAAAGTACTTTTTCCTAATAACGTAAATATAAATGTACCTGTCGGAATAAAAAATGTATGCAATTGTACCACACAATGTTCGGGTTGACTCGTATTCAGTCAAGGTGTTGGATGGAAGCAAATTTATTAGCTATATGAATGACAAGCCTTGAACCTGTATACATAACATTGATATGAAACAAGCTAAAAGTTGATTCAATGCAAAGCAATATCGTTGGTGACAAGAGTCGCAGACTGAAGAATTCAGGCATTCCATTTGTCAGTTTGGTTAAAATACGAAGGGCCTTTATTCCGAAGTATCTCAAGTACTAGCAGTTAACAAACCCAGCTTGCTTTTGATAATAAAGGTGGTGCAAAAAATAAAAGAACTGCTGACTATCTGACTAACAAAGTTGATCCGAAATCATTACAAATATCCAATGCCTTACGTAAAACAAAGGGGTCGTTGTAATCGATTGCAACGACGAGCCGAATTGTGCAAAAATCAAAGCATCCTTTAGAAAGAGCAAGGCTCTAAATTCAGACTTCATTAATCCGACGTTTAAGATAGCAAACATAAATTTCAAATTGGAATTGAGCTAATTGAAAAATTACATTATCGAAACACTATCTTAAGTGACATCCAATTAGGAATTGTCAAAAGATAGGAGATTGAAAATGATAGTAGAAATTATTACAGTTTGATTCTAGAAACCGAGGGCGTATTTGTTTTAAATTTATTTGCAGACGGAAGACTACGTATACAACATATGTTGGCGCTGAAGTTGTTAATGCGTCACAGATGTAGCAAAAATTATGAAGTTTTATGTGAAATGCCATGGTAATCATAAGACCGCAAAACGTCATCGTGAATCCATAGTCAAATGTAAAAATCGCATGAAAGCTAATGACGAAGTTCAAACTTAGTTCAGAGTTAAATCACTGTATTTGAGGTTCAGAAAATCTTATCCGACTTATATGAAATGACTTTGATTAATTAGGGAAGCTATTGGATTTTAATAACTGGCCATAACTGTAACGTTAGCAGTACAATGTGGTTTTGAAAATTATCAATAGTCAGATTGTTAAAACAGGTAATTTTTTTTGCTTACCTACTTGCATTAATTAAAACACATTAACAGTCGAATTCAACTGGCTCTTAGAAGCAAATCTTATACTAATTAATGTTAAAAACTAGTATAAAGTCTTTAAGGGGAAATAAGGAGGAAAAAAATTATCATTAAATAATAATGCATCTATAAATAAATAAGAAATAAAAAAGAAAAAGGCACGTACACAACTAGCACAGAGGCACACTCACAACCAGTACAGAACCCAATAGCAAGTGAACACCTAAGCCATAGCAAACATGCAAAAGCTTGGCAACCGATAACAGTTAACAACGATTAATTTTTGAAACATAATTAGATATTAAGGTTAAAAGTAGTTTAGATGGGACATAGGCAAGTTGTATTAAGCAAAACAGTTTTGATAGACTTTATAGATTCCGACATTGAGATTAAGTGGTACACATCATGTAGGTATTTGCAAACAACTCTAAACGGGTAAAAGAGCTCAATTATATTTGTGTGAAGTTAAGGACACTAAAGCTTATCTCACCAAACAGCGTGGACGAATTGATAGTTCCATTAATTAACTTAATTAAAAAGAAGACGCCAAGAATAAATCTACGTTTCTCAAGTGACTGTAAGGATAACAGAAGCAACCTATTTTCATTAGGAGGCAAAGAGACTAGCGGGTCCCAATCTCTCAAATTTCCAAATACTCAACGACAAACAGCAAGAATTGCTTTTGAACTGATTCAGTTGAATCTACCTAACACCAATAGCGGGGAGACCACACAACCGAGGCATACTCTAGTATTGGTCTAATCAAGTACATGTATAGCTCTTTGAAGTACTTTTACCTAAAGAAAGCTCAGTCGATAAACGAATCAACGTTTTCCAACTTCTGTGAGTCAATGTTCAGTACTGAATGACTTCCTTCTTAAGAAGGAAAGCTTCTTGCATTTTTTTAGAATTGATTTCATAAAGTTTAACGAGCACCATGTGAACAAATTATTACGTCAGTTTGAAGCTGATGCGACTGCGATCCGAAGAAGGAAGAAAACAGTTTAACATCGTCAGCGTACATTAAGGTCTGGCTGGATTTAATCACCGAGAGGAGATGAATAATTTATAAATTAAAAACAAGGGACACCAGACGTCACAGGAAATTCATCCGAGGGGACGAAGTTAAACAGAATCATGAATGATCTACTATGCAGATAAGAGCGGGCACCTGCTTCGACGGCGAGATTGCTTAATCGGAGCGGATGCAGATGCATCGTAGAACGATGATAGTAAGGTTTCAATATTTCCAGCGGAGAAATCAAACATAATATTTGGAAGATGAGATTTGGGCAGTAAAATATTAGTTTTGTTAAAATCATAATATTTATTGGAGGAAGTTGAACTTGGCACGTTAGAGTAGTTCAGGGGACCATCATGGCTGTAATAAAAGGAAATGCAAATTGATGTATGATAGGGATAGTCTGCCATTACAATTAGGAGTACGGTTGTATTGCACTAAATTACGATCAAAAAATACGTTGAAAAAGACTATAGATCTATCAGACGTTGAATTGGGGACCATACAACAAAAATTATCACCAACACCAACTGACTTGTGGCAAACTGAAATCCCCCAACCCTATAACTATATCAGTAGGTTTAGACTTTTCAGCCACATCTCAAATGAAAGCAGCATGCTTGTTATAAATGGTGATGAGAGAATGTACGAGCAAATTACGTATAACTGTTTATTGGCAATTTTCGCCCAAAATCCAATTAATCCAACGTCGGGAGGAGGTGCAAAATCAGTTGAATAGGACAGAACTGCAGCAGATATGGCAATTAAGACACCACCACCACTACTGCGATCCAATCGATCCTTTCTGAAAACCAGGAAAGAATTATGAAAAAGGTCGGCTTTAAACACGATTCAGTAAAGGCCGAACACGGAAACGCCGTGCTTAATGAATTAAGGAAAATGGGGCGGATTTTTGAGTTTAGGCCCCTAACATTTTGGTAGATAAAAATTACTTGGACTGAAGAAACATTTAGTTTTTTGAAGGTGGAAGAGCAACCGAATTAGTATTACGGAGTCGATCCCGAGGAATGACCCAATAAGATCCTTAACAGGAGAAATTTTAACAAATCTGAAATTGACTACATGGACTGTCTTTCTATCTGTGTCTTTGGTTGATGTTATTTGTAAAACGCAAAGTTGTTTTAAATCCGTAGTTGATAATAAAATTCATTTAATAAAACATGATAAGACGCGCAAGATAGGAGATCACCGAATCTTGAATCAAAAAAGATTTAGATTATAAGACTTTGTTAAGGTGATGCTCAAATATACTCCTCGCATCTTATAGAATATTTAATTCATCGGACAAGAAAAGATGCATTGTATAACGCATTTGTCCAGAATATTAAATGTCAACCAAAACCATTACCTACTAAATATAATGTTTTCTCTACCACCAGCTTTATTGGCAAACTCCGCCATCGAGTTTATTGATGCTGTTATGCTGAAATGCTAAATTCATAATACATAAGGTTTAAGGTAACTATCCTCCACGTCATTATTTTTCCAACTCAGACTCAATTAAGATTAATTAATTCATTCCATTGAATACTGTCACTCCATTTACATGTATAATGGTTATATATTTGGTGGCCTAAACTACGCCTTAAAGAGCAAACTACAATTAGTAATGAATAAATGTGCGAGATTTGTCTACAACAAACACGGATATGTCTGGATATAATCTTTTTTGGTAATTTCTCAGACGACGTTACTTGCTTACTTAAATACCAGAAACTTAATATTTCTTCATAAGATTTATACATTGACTTTCTACGATAAACTTCACACTGAAACGTTTGCTATAGAATTTAAGACTTCTTATAATACTTCTCAACTAGTTATTATTCAAAATTGCAAAATTGCTTAATGCTTTGTTTATGTGACGTCTCAACATATTGTTCTGGAACACTCAATTTTTTAATTAATAAGAATTGATAATTAGAACGATAAACGATGGATACAGTCAAGTTGGGCAAAGAAACAACTCATAATTTACAAATCTTTTGTCCGCTCAAAAATGGGATCTTCTCCCTCCACTACTTGCAACCTTGCGAGCTATGTTACCAAAAGAATACAGACTTTGCAGAACAAACTACTAAGACGATCAACAGGTCTTCGAGAAATCTCTTCAACTTTTACTGAGCTTTTAGCCATCAGACAAGAAACTTATCTTACCATATCTACAGGTGTCAAAAGATTCGTGGTTTTTTCTGACAACAGATACGAGCAGATTGATTGTGGGTATCAATAATAACTTATATGCAATCTGTCATGCTCTTAAGCAGCTAATTGTCTTTATTAAAAACGCTGATTTCTCCTTTTAAGTTATCATGATTATAAGTAAACTTTTTGTCCTGTCCAAGGGACTATTACAACTTGAATAGCTACTAATCAAGAGATGTCAATATCATTGAATCGTCAATAAATCAATAATAATCATCACGTGGTCTGCATAATCAATTTTCTCTGTTATCATTTTTATTGCTGTTATCAATCTTAAGCTCTACAGAAGAACTTATATTGAAAACTTATAATGTTACTGGATATATAGGTCCTCCATTCCTCTTTTATATACCCAAAAAAAGAAAAAAAAAGTTAGAATAAAATATGTTGTCCTTACTACATGTTTGTTAAATAGATTGTGGCGGAAATGACTGCAATACTTATTGTTAATGAACAACCAAACTAAATCAAGAGCGGACTTCAATATTTTTTTTTTTTTTTTTTTGTGGAATTAGGAAAGCCCAGTGCGTGAGGACCATCGTGGAGAATAAGTACCAAATAAAATTTATTCATTTGAAGTTAAACATCTAAGGAATAAATAAGAGATGCGACAAAATAAGCTTGCCGAATCAAAATACTTTCGCTTGCAGTTCTACCTAAACACGACTCACTCTGATTAAGTATCCTAGCCACATCGTACGTTCTGATTGCTATTTGTTTCTATCAATGTGCGAATAGCATTTCTGTCAGCAAAACGAAGGCCAAAAAGGACGATTCCCAGATTAATAGTTATTTCCACCGGTAAAGTACGTAATATCTAATGCACATATCGCAAATCTGCAAATATTTAAAAGATGCAATAGACGACATACTATTTTTACTAATACTAACACCCCATACTAATTTTGGTATTTTCGCTTCATCTCTTCGCAATCTCCCGAATGTTGTAAATATGTGTGCATGTGTACGGGCACACGCTTTTTTTATATTCTACACCATTGGTATTGTTCAAAAATAATTCCAAATATTCCCTCCTAGATTCAGATTTATTTTCTTAATTGATTTTGATTTGAATCTATACATCTATATATGCATTCTTTTCAACGTAGAAATTAGATTTTCGAAGTAATTTGATGCAATTTGTTACATTCCAGCGATGGAACAAACTCTACGGATAATGGATTGCATCTGACCTGTTTTACAAAAAACCTGGATTAGGCGTGTCCAAGTACTTCCAAAAAATAAGACTATATAGCAATAGGACGATTGCAAGGTTAATTTGCTTTTTCCTTGCAACTATAATAGTTTGTGCACAATATGTTAAATCACCTTACGTCTTTTGTGAATAAGTAATCAAATATTTCCTATGTTGTTCTATAATGTTTACATTGTATATTGGAAGACTCTTTTATTGCTGGCCCGGTTGAGAGTTTACTCACATCAACTAAGCTAATTATAAACTTCTCCTTCTAAAATTTTATGTTGCGTATAGTTAAAAACCACCTAAAATTATAGCTTGAAAACTTGAAAGTTCACGCAACAAGGGCATTTAGATCCTTTCAATTGGTTTTCAATAGGAGGAAATCAATTTTTAAGAAAATATTGAAACGAGTTATCTTTTTATATACCATTCACATTTTAATATAAATTTCAAAGTCTTCCTTAATACAACTAAATATAGCGAACACTCGGTATGGTTTTAGTCATATATATTTTTAATTTAAACCTTATGCAGACACACCCATAGGGAACGGTTAGAAAAATGTTTGAAAATAAATTAGCCATTTCGTTATTGATCAGCAAAATGTATTAAAAAGCTATTCTAATTAGTTTAGTCTTTATCTTCTTGAATTATCTTGTTTTTTCCAAACTATGAAATACTTCAATTTGAAATATTTACAACATTGTACAAATCGAAAATTATAATTTTAAACCATGCTGCAACGTTTAGTACACTGTCGAAAAAATGATACAATTATATTGTCGTTCCCGCCTGCAACATAGGGAGATGCACGACAAAATGTTTGTATGTATTCTCGATCAGCGTGACTCGCTGTCGTTAGGTCGTTTGTGTAATAATAGTAGAAAGTAAAGTTGCAAGCTTAAATAATTTCACAAATAACATTGCAAATGAGCAATACCCAACTCAAAAGGGTAAAATTTGGATTTACGCTGCCAGAAAAACTTCGACTCGAAATTTATCTGGAACATTTCAGTATGTAATTAACGAAATAGTGTTTGGTAGCAGATAGGAAGGATTCGTCCCATGTCGAATGTACACAACTTTCTCTCGGTTTTTATATTGATTTGGACGATAAAAAATTTAATTTTCTATAAGATAGAAAAGAAAACTGAATCAGGATATTTCTTACAATAACAATATATATACACAATTCAATCCGATAGCATCAATAGAAAGATCAGCAGCAGCGACGCCGATATGAGACGCTTCGACGTCACAGAAATAAAGTATGGAAAATGGCAATCAGCCGACTGTGAATTACAACACAAAAGACAGAAGGGAAAAAAGGAAAATTTTTCTCACCTCCGACACGATACGTATTAGTAGTCATTTTCACTTAAGATTTACGCACACTTTTATATGTAGTTTATATTAACCTAATCGAACTACGTCCTTCACAAGGTTGTTTAAATTATACCCAATTTTTATTTTTAATAATTTTAATTTGTTGTGATTGCATTTATACAAGACGCGTTTGTTATATCGCCATCTTAAAAATTTAAAGGTGTTGCCATTGGTCGATACTTTTGCAGAATTGCACTTGCCTTGCACATATGCAAGCACGGAAGTGCTGTCAAACTCTTCAATTGCGTACTTTCCCGAAGTTTTCGTAATAGTGTTTAATTTTAACCTTAATCCAGTGTACTTTACCTATTTTTTGTTAAAGTCTGAGTGCTACCTAAAAATAAAAAATTTATTATTTTTTTAATAAAACTTGAAGTAAAAATTTTCCCACTTCTCGTTACTAGAAAAATACATAGTTTATGCTCGCTTAGGGAGCCGACACAATGAGGCGTCATTTACGTTTCGGGTTAAAAACTTCCAAGTGGTACAATGGGAAACCGTGCTACCGTATTGTTTTACAAGAATATGTAAGCAAAAACATATGGCTTTAGAAAACAGTCTCTCAACTTTAACTAAATTAGTTATTTATTTATGGCTTCACATTATTTGTATTATTATGACTTTCGGCCAGTGCACGTAAATCGAAATAATACTTGGCAAACACCAAAAACACTTCACCTAGTTTTTAGCAAATAGCAAAGAATTAGAGTCTGAACTGGTCGGCGAAATAACGACAGCTTTAGTTCTCCTAGTATTCAACTTGTTGTAAGACATAGAGTAATCCGCGAGTAAGTGTATGTGACAGTTATGGCAGCAAGCAAACAAATCATTGATAAAATTGCTAAACAAAATAGGTCGCAAAGTGGACCTTTCAGCAACACGCCTGCATCAGACACAGAGAAAAAAATCTATTTTCACGCTCCGGCTGCTCGAGGTATTCTTCTAAAAAACAAATTGAACGAATTGTTACAGCTGCGCATAGCACTTGCCGATGATAACACATTCACTACGCTGTAGCCGCGACCGCCATATGTCTACCTCTTTCCTCAGTTCTTTCTAACTATCACCGAGTTACGCGAATAGGAGACGGATGGTCACGTAGGCAGAAAGATTTTTGAATAATAGCTTACAATCTTAAGATTCAGTTTGTTGCTATGGCCACATAAGGATCTGCTAGTTTTAAAGAAAAGCGGCGATGCTGATGGATATGTGCCCGATTTCAATAGTAAAGGCGAATCTTATAAATGGTTTTACAAATTGCAAATTGTAGTTTCTCCAGAGGATTCGTTGTTTGAGGCTAGTGCCTCGCATAATCTTAATTCACTATCTATGAAAAGCATATTGTCAGATATCTCCCGAGTAAACAAATACGGATCTCAAGCAGACTGCATTTACAAATACAATCCAAAATTGCGAAAATTCTGCTACTGTAAGAAACAAGGCGAAACACCATGAACAGCTGAAGCAGGACCAAGTTGCTGTCTCTATTTTGTACACACTTTATTAGCAAGTGACGACATGGATGTTGAACGGTGTTACTTCTACTTCTCCCTTCTCTTCGTTTTATTTATACGACATTATTAAAAATTTTCCCTGAACTTCTGTTAAATGAAAATTTGAGGATTATTCATTAGAACATTTGCATTATCGGCTGGTTTCTATTGACACTAAGTCGGATTGTTTCAAACAAACCCAGTGGCGTCAAATTAATCAGAAATTCCAAAATGCAATTAAACACTTCACAAACTTTATTTCCTTTCCTTTGGAGCGATTATAAACGACAAGGCTACGTCACTTCTTTCAATGAGGATGCGTGGGAACTTTTACTTATCATTTGAACGGTGTTAGGGACCAACCAGTTCATCATTACTTGCGCACATTTTACGTGGAAAGTGATAACATTTTATTGTTTTATATTTATATTTAATATTAGCTATAAGCGACTTCAAAGATATTGAACTCCTTCCTGATGTGGGCGTGTGAAGCCCATCGCGGTATGATATGTAATAAAAAGACGTGGCCTGGTTAGGGTTAATAATCCAAGTCGAGCGATTTTAAATAGATGAAAAAGACGGGAACTAAGGTTGCAGGTCATAAGAGTACAAGACTGTGGGTCGTATGTTTTCTCTCAAAAAGTAGATAGCTTAGGTATTTGCTTAGTCAAGTAAGCGAAAGGAGTACGACCGAAAAGGAATACCTAAAAGAGCATAGAAGAGAAAAGTTGTTTTTCTTTCTTCCTTTTCTTTTCAGAAAATCACACTTGAGAGTCCCATGAAAGAAAAAAATAGAATTCGCATTTTGGCATTTTTAACATTTGTATTAAAATCCTGCCCTTCATCCCTCATTGTGGTTATCATTACGGTATTGAAGTGAAAGATTCGTGAAGTTTGAATCTGGATACAAATTTTTCGTATAGTTTCTAGAGAATTCTTAATTATGTTAAATGTTTAATAATTAAAATCTGTGCAAATTAGAATGAAACAAACTGTACAAATATTTACGAAAAGAATGATAACATGTAAATTAAAGTAATGCTTCGTCTTAAGATATTAAAAATTCTTTATCTGTTTCATATTTAATTTCAAAATTTCTGGATTTGCGAATTTTACTTGTTTTGTGGAAACTTTCAATCAATGCCAACAGTTCGCGACATTTATTTGTTTACTTATTTACATATGAAACTCAGCTCAAATAAATTAACAGTGTAAGCCTAAATAAGAGAAGAATAAGATTCATGTATAAATAAATAAGAGAGAAAAAATAATAAATAAGGGTAAAAAAACTATCTAGTATATAGGCACATCCCCAGCCGGTACATATCCGAGTTACGAGGGAGCTTCTAATCCAATGCAAACATGCAAAAGCTTGGCCACCGATACAGTAAACAACACCAATTAATTTTCGAATCATAGTAAGATATTAATGTTAAAAGTTAGTTTAAATGGGACATAGGCAAGTCGGGCGTATTAAGCAAAATTGTTTTGATAGAATTTGTAGAATCCGATATTGAAATTAAGCGATAGATAACATTTAAGTTTCTGAAAACAACTCCAAACGGGTTAAACAGCTCATAATTATGTTTACATTGACTTAATGAACATGAAGTGCCTAAAGAAGCGGTTAGGGACATTAAAGCTTATCTCACCAAATAATGTGGACGAAGTACCATTTATTAACTTAATTAAGAAGGAAACATCGAGAATAAATCTACGTTTCTCAAGTAATGGTAAGGTTAAAAGGGGCAATCTGCTTTCATAAGGAGCCAGAAGGACAAACTGGTTCCAACCCAAATTCCTAGGGGCAAACAGCAAGAAGTACTTTTAAACGTATTCTATTCATTCTACATTATATCTGTAGGACGGAAACAACACAATAGAGGCATGTTCAATTGTTGCCCTGACTAAGCTCATATATAGCCGCGGCATTCTTTTGAAGGTGAAGTTGTCTGATTGGAAGGGATGAAGAAATAGCTAGGTTCAATACATTATAGAATGATGGCAGTAGGGTTCCAATATTTCTAACAGAAAAATGGAAAACAATGTACGAAAGATGATATTTAAGCAGTAACATGTTGGTTTTATTAAAATCATAATGTTTATTTGAGGAAGTTGAATTTGTTAGAGCGATTCAACGGGCCTTACTGCCTGTAATGAAAGGAAATGCAAATTGCTGCATGATAGGGATCCTCAGGTAAACTGAAAGATGGACAATGATTTATAACTATTTCTGGGAAATTGGCAAAGCAAAGATCTAGCAGTCTGCCATTGCAAGCAGGAGTACGTCTATATTGAAGTAGATTACGGTCAAACAATTCATTGAAAAACACAATAGTTCTATACGGGAGGTGTGGATCATATAGCCAGATTTTTACTCTAACATCAACTGACTTGTGTCAAATTGAACGGAAAAGTTTCGCACTACTGCTGTAAGGTTGCTACCACAATGACGCGTTATTCCTACTTTCGCGGTGCGACACCAATTTTGTCGATTTTTTACAAACCCATATGGGAATTGAGAAAACATATATGTTTGCATGCATACATAAAAGTAAAACAGAAAGAAAAAACGTTGACGATCGTTTTGTTTACATTTTAAGGTAATTTATATAATTCCTCCACTAAACTATATTTTTTTTATTTTTATTTATTTATTTTTATTTATATTTTCATTTTTATATTGTGTAATTTACAATTTTGGTTTATACAAACAAGCAATAAAGGCTATTTATTTTAAAGTTAAAATATGTTCCCCAAATAGTTTTATCAAGTAGTGATAAATGGTAATTCCTAAATTATGGATCAATTAATACAAAAAAGACTCTGGTGTCATAACATTTAAGGAGAAGATTATTTTATTTATTATTTTTACAAATTTGCCATTTACGTTAATTTCTTCAGTTTTCGTTATGAAAGCATATGCTTTCGTTTGCATTTCGATGTAAAAAATATCGTAGAGCGTCTGGCCATAGCGTTCACTACTTGGGGGTTTTTAACTCGAAACCGATAATGACGACTCATTGTGTGAGTTGTCTATTATTTGTTAATTACCCCAATAACTTTGTAAAATACGGCAAGATTGAAGTCCCAACCCGAAAATAGGCAATGTGGCATCTTTTTCATAGTAGTTATGATTGAGACATATTTATTTGTTTTTAGCATTAATACATTTTCCTTTTCGGAATTGTTTCGTGCAAAGAGTGCTCATTGCAGATTGTTTTATTCTAAAAATGGAAACCTTTTTACAAAATTTGCCTAAAATAGAGTTACATGCCCATTTACATGGTTCATTATGCATAGCATCTATACGCGAGCTTGGGCTGTTATTACACGGTGACAAAACGCCAAAATTTCTGGAGCTAAGTAAAAAGTTGATTGGATTCGATAAGACGGATAATTTGAAGAAATGTTTCCATAGATTTACTTTCATGCATGAACTAACCGCCAGTAGCAAGGGCTTAGAATTAGCCACTGAATTAGTTATAAGAGATTTTGCACGTGATAATGTCATATATTTAGAATTAAGGTCAACGCCGAGACATTTTGCTGATATGTCGCGCCGGGATTACTTAAAAGTACTTGTAGAAAGTATAGAAAGTGCACAGAAAGCGCATAATATCGTAGTTAAGTTGTTAATATCTATCGATCGCAGTCAGCCGACAGAAGTAGCCGAAGAAATTGTAATATTGGCCGAAGAAATAAAAAAAAAATACCCGAACATTGTTAAAGGTTTGGATTTAAGTGGAGATCCTTTTCAAGGAACTTTTCAATCTTTGCAGCCGTTGTTAAAGAAAGCTAAAGATGCACACCTTAGTTTGGCTTTACATTGCGCTGAAATAGATACTGCAAAGGAAACCCAGGAAATGTTGGACTTTGGCTTTCAAAGATGTGGTCATGGAACGTTTCTGAATGAAGAGCAACTGCTCCAGTGTGTTAAACAAAATATTACCATAGAATGCTGTTTAACAAGTAATATTAAGTGCGGCACCGTGAAATCTTACGATTCCCATCATTTTCCCAACATTTTTCGCAATACCAAGTGTAGAGTCGTTTTATGTAGTGATGATTGTGGAATATTTGACAGTACATTAACACAAGAATTTCTGAAAGGCTATGAATTCTATCAGCTATCCAAAGACGACATACGCCGCTTGTCTATGAATGCTATAGAAGCTTCATTTGCCGACGATCAGGAGAAGACGTCAATAAAACAAACAGTCGAGGAGTATTTTCAAAAGAGTTCAAACAATTCTTAAAAAAATATCTATTGCTCACAATTTTCGCATTTTCCTTTAAGAAAAGCAGTAACTCTGATAATTGTTGGCGAAAAAATATCCCAGGTTATCAATACATTAAAATGATCCACCTAAAGTTACTTGGATGTATTTATTTGTTTGAAAAATTTTCGTTTAGACCAGAATTCCATCATCGGTACTCCTAGTAGAATTACGGAAACTTGCTGGTAGTTGCCGCTTAATATGCTCTCTGAGTTACATGAAATCTGGCGACGACAAATTTGCTGGTGCTGGCAACAAATTATTTTTATTTATTTATTAGTTCATTTATTTATTGACGCTTACCACTCGCTTATAGCTCGAAGCTATTAACGCCTATTAAAATAGATTACATCGTCTACCGTAGGTGGAATAATAAAGTAAAATAATACAAAATGGTTTATTACATAGGCAGATATGTTAGCATGAGGGCGTGATATGGCTTTTCTTGCGTAGTCATTTATATCGTAATTGGCGGAATCCAATTTACGTCCGTTATATCTCTGGAAAACATTATATACATTTTCATCGGGTATTAATATGACGGCATGGATATCATCACCGCTCCCTTCTAGTTTGCTTAATAATTCACGCTTTCTGGTGCTAAAGCGATTTTTGTTTCGTTGGGCTGGTTTTATTTCGGCAGCCATTCTTATCACAAATTTTTTCTATTATCAGTTTCTCTTTTTCAGTACTGGACTTTAACGGGTGTGAATTGATGCATAGGTTCAGGGCAGAGTTGTTTTTAATAATGAAAACTACAAATTTTCCTATAAATCTAAAAAAAACCGCACATCTTTCTATGAAAATCCATACATTTGTGTCTAAAAATGACTAATATCCATGCATTTGTGTCTAAAAATTAGCAAAATCCATACATTTTTTAATTAACTTTTTAGAAAAAACTCCGGTTTATGTGAATGGACGCATATTTATTTATATGTTTAGATATTATCAAATAATTCGTTTAGTGTTTGGATGATGTTTAATACCCATTCGTACACCTTCTTGTTTGTCCACCAAAGATATAACTTCACCAGTCGCGTATTTGGTTAGAATCTAATTAGTACATCTTATACTGCATTGATTAACTATAGCAAATTATCAACACTCCCAGCAAATAAAATCTACAAATCATCAGCAAATGTGTAGTTCACACATGAAGCTGGGTAAAACATATTAAAAAAATCCTTCATAAAGCTAGTGAAACGTAAATGTGCAACGACCGAGTTCTGAGGCACATCACTGCTGACCTACAAATTGTACACGATTCGACAGATAGAATCCTATTAGAGCAGCAGCTGACCTCGAAAAGTCAAAGTTCTGCACGAGTTTATTAATCAAAAGAATACGTGGAACCAGTAAAAACATTCGTCGAGTCGAATCCGTAAGGTCAGTGCTAGAAACTTCTTGGTTATTACGAAGATGGTTGATAATTTGTTCCTTAATTATATGTTTAAAGACCTTCGAGAGAATAGGCAAGGTTGAAATCGGCCTGAGATTCGAGGGATCAAGTCACTTGCCGTTTTTCCTGATAACAATGCGAGTACATTTCCAAGTCGAGGAATTTAGATTTAGTAAGAATGTGGTTAATACTATATATATCATCGTCCATCCTAGTCCAAATTAATTTGAAGTACTTAGGAGAAAAGCTATTCTCCCCTGGCACATTTCACTTCATTTTATAAAATGTCGTCAAAAGTTCTAACAGATGTATCCC
The DNA here is from genome assembly GCA_001077435.1 of Glossina morsitans morsitans. Taxonomy (NCBI): domain Eukaryota; kingdom Metazoa; phylum Arthropoda; class Insecta; order Diptera; family Glossinidae; genus Glossina; species Glossina morsitans. Next base: position 42,038 of record CCAG010004742.1, on the reverse strand, counting down.
ATGAAAGGATAACAGCTCGTAACAGTCATTTAAGTTCGCCAAATTGTTAGCAGCATTTAAATGATTGTTGAGAAAGTGATGATTGCGACGTAATGAACGCCACAGCAGTTTATTGTTAGAACCTCTGGAAAATAGCAAGAGCATTTTTCATGCATTTTCTAATGACATAGTTACCTTTATTTTCTATAGAACTTCATAAAGAAACATTATCAAGCAAGGTCAGACGGATCCAGGGAAACTGGTGAGCAACAATAGAAGAGTCTTTGGCACGTCCCACCACAATGGCATCGCACATGTATAATGAACTACATTTAATTAAAACCTTATCCTCACTGGTTAAATAGCGACAGTGCTGTAAATCCGCATACGTCGCCTTAATTTTGCACCGTTCTGCAATCTTCAATACGACTTTTAATGTGAGCCACTTCCTATAACATCAAACCTGTTCAAGCGGCGAAGCTAAACGTTATGTTTGTGCTCATTTTAAACTATTTGGCATTACCTTGTTCGTTGTGCTGCAAAAGCTCGGCTAGCAATTCACTACTTTCTTCGCGACAGCTATCATGCTGTTCCAGCCCTAAATCACATATCTTTTTCTCTAGATTCATCAGACTGTTTTCCAAACTCGAATTAAGCTTAGCTCCCATTAACGCGAAAACATTTTTAAATTGTAAGAAAACGCCACCTCCATCAAACGACTTCTCGCAGCTAGTACCTGTGTACTTGAAAAGTCTGTATTTAGTGTAAAAAGTGAATTTGTCCCCTGAACCACTAGCATCATTATGGCCAACACCTTCAATTTTAGCACACACCAAGCAGCGACCCTCAGTAGGCACTATAATTAATATTAAAAGCACACTCTGCGAAATTACTAAGTGCAGAAGTTCTATGGCGCTAAGTAACATGTCTCCAATATATACTTATGCATTTTTCATCAAAAAAACAATTTTAATTCATGTAGTTCAATTTTTAATTAACAAGATTTCTCTTAAAAGTCAACATTGGTATAATACGGAACTCAGGCAGATTATTTTTTTCATTTGTTGTTGAATAATTTTGGTTAACAAACATATGGAGCACTAGCGCTCCACTGTTTGTAGTTTTTACTGTTATTTTTATTGTTGTTGAGCATAAAATAACTCCCTTGTTTATTTTTTTCTCTGTCAGCTGATAATTTTGTTTCCTTTATACCTTCACTAATTCATATTCTTTCTTAGATTTAATAAATTTTCTTCTTCACGTTAAATGTTATGAATGTATTTCCAACAAGTTCCTTTATTTTACACATATCTTATTCAACTTCAATTGGACATGTCTTATTCTATCGTTGGGGAAACAAAATGGTTGTACTGAGAGAAAAATAATTAATTAAAAAAAAAACTTCCAACTTCGTGTTCACATTTGACTGTTTTTCATTTTAAAAACTAAATTGTGTGTGATTTTAAATTTGTGAATGAATTCTTATCCAAGAAAAGAAAAAAAAAAGGTTTCGTGGAAGTAAATACAATATTTTTTGGAATATAGAGTTAAACTCAGGAATGTGTGCATTGTCAGCACAATGTACCGTAAATTCCTTTTTGTTTTCGTATAATGGAGAGAAGAACGAGGAAACTAGACGCAGAAGAGAGGATTATCATGAGACAGGCGACAATGGATGGCTTTGCGGAATGCTTGCGACGCTCTAACGCTACCTCAAAACGAGTTTCTAATATTTGCAAATTATTATTTAGTATTACATTTACATTTCGACAATTTCACGACTGTTTTCGAACATTATCCTAGTTAATGGAGTATTCTACAAAGCGTCGCAAATGTTTATTTGAGATCGAGGCTATTTGAATGCTTCAGCATCGGCGATCTATGAGGACGATGGTGTTGGTATTTTTGTCTAGAGCCATTTTAATTGAGGTCATTGGGCGAGGAAGTTATAGGGTTGATGGCACAAAATTTTTAAATATTATAAAAGTCACCAGCGATGATACATCATTAGGCTCTTGACGGCAATCAGCTGTATTTAAATAAATGATTCCGTTATATATTACATTTTTTACAGTCCCGCTTGGAGCATTGTGTGAAAGAGCATCTTTACGTTTGCAAAAAATGTGGATTATCTCACAACGTTCAGCTCTCTAGCCGACAAAGTCCTTTAAAGTCCTTCGCAGAGAAAGAGTTGGTTGGAGTTAAAATTGGTCTAAAAACTTTGTACAATTTTATTATTAAGTAACGATAAAAGAGATGTTTTTAAAAAATATTTATCGAAAGACCATGGCGCCTTACTCCAAGTTGGGTCCTTAATAGCAGAAAATTGATACGAATACGTATTGTGTTAAACTTTGCCGGAAACATTTTTTTGAGCAGAACTCCTGAAATAAGAAACTTTATTTTCCATTAAGCAACCGTATTAAAATTATATTTGAAGATATATTATGCTAAAGCTTTCAACAAGAAGTTTGATAAAGGTTGAAGACAGCTTCTCCAAAACTTTGAATTTGCGCAGCAGTTCACCAGTGTGCTTGACCACCAAAAAGTTGGACGCTTCAAGATAAATGAATCAGTAGCATAAATTAGTAGCATAAAATCTTTGTTTAGATAAGATCGTGATTTCTGCTGCCGTATAGCTGGCAGAGCTGATTGCGGAAAGTTACTTTTAGAATTGACAATAGACAAAAGGCGACTTAGGTCAATTTTACATTTGCAATCGGTGGAGTTGGACACTGGGAAGGAAGTGGCTTTGTGAAAAACGTAAGATCATTTTTAATAGTAGCTTATGTAACTGCAAGATTTCATCACACCTGGAGACATCCAACTGGAGAAGTGAACGTCTAAACGTCATTCCTTTCATTATTTCCTTCGCCTTCCCGAAACAAGCATTTTATTCGAGATTGATCTTACAATTCATACAGGCGTTGAGGGAGAGGAAAGGATGGAAATATTGATAGCTTTTTTAGATATTTTCGGAAAATAAATCGCATTTCCTTTGTTAGGGTTGAAGTACATTTTCAGAGCAGCGAAGCTTCATAAAAAAGGTTGGTTTTAGCTGTCAGTTTATTAACCGCTGCGTCAAAAAGTTTGCCCATCGATATTAACAAAACATCGTCGGCGTATTAAAATATGTAAGAAGGCAATGAGAACTGCGTGTAGCTTAAAAAAGATGCGGCTCAGCAAGCTGATTTTCAGCAACCCCACGAAAAGGAGCCTGTAACTAAAATACGAGTTGAAAGTTCCAAGTTCAAGATCCAAAGTCTCAAATATAAGGTATTTCTAAATATCTTAAAATTTTTTCAAGTTTCTTTAGATAAACGCAATCGCAGGATTTTCTAATATCTAAAGAGAGCATTACAATATTATTATCATTGTCTCTTTCCCTTTATGTTTAGTGCATATTTTCTTCTAGTACGCAGACCACACAGGAATGAGATATCGTGTGTTCAAATTCCTCATACCAGTCTTAAGTACTAATTCGTTGCGATTCATTCAGAATTGTGTTGTTTGACTAGCAGTGATACGTGGGATCCAGTAATGCAGGCAGACTCAGGTTGGAAAGAACCATTAACATGTATTTAATACCGCCACAGCCAACAGCAGAAAACTTCCTCCTTAAGGACCTTTCAAAGTTCCTCGAACAAAAGAGGAGACATACTCCCGCAGGCTGCTGCGAAGAAGAAGGTGGTATGAGATCTCCTGTAGGCATTTGATTTTTAGGCAAGTCTAGATAAGATTTGCTATTTGCATTATTTCATGTTGGGGAAAGATACATTCTGTTCGTCTGACGGGGAACATTTATAAATTTCCAAAAGGATCCTAAATTACCATTTGTATAAATTTTTTCAATTGCTAAACCTCGAAAACATCTTTTCCCTTTTCTTATTGTCGTTTTTCATTCTTCTTGTGTCTCTTTAAAGTTATCAAAATTAGAAGTGTTTGCTTACCGTAGCTAATCGAAAAAAGAAAAAACGGGCAACGACAGCAACAAAAACTGTAACGACATCAAAAAGATCCACCAAATCTAATATATCCCCTTGGGAGGTACTCAATTGCAATCACGAATTTGAAGCCCGGGAAATGGTTCAATGACACTGTTGTAGGATTTTTCCTATTCGTGGTTACGAAATTGATTGAACAAAATCTTAAGAGACAAGATATACATATTGAGTTTTTTGTGTATGCTCTAATATGCGTCTCCAGTCGACACGGCGAACAGACGTCTTAGTATACAGTCCGATTTTCCTAGCGAATTGCAAAACAAAGGCGGTGAAAGGAGTTGAAGTCATCAATAGCATTCGCCAATTTCCCTCCCGAGAGTATCAAAGCTAATACATGATCGAAGTTGATTTCAGCGAAAGGAATCTGTCAGCAATCGAAGCGCAAATCCCACAACAAGGCAATCTTAGCGGTTTTGGGTTACACACCCTCAAAAATACGTATTGCTATTTGTGTAGGGATGAAGGTAATTGAGATGGCGTAGAACTGCCTACGAATTGGTGTACCACTCAAGAAGCTAAGATTGCCCGTATACATCTTTCCCAGGACGTCTTCGCTGTAGCCCAAGCAAACAGTTATCGGAGTGATATACCGAAACCTATAGCTCAAGAACGCCACGAAAGATTGCGGACAACGGACATTGGTAGTGAAGAGAACCAGGAAACCTCGAGGATAACTACATAAAGGAGGTGGCTGAGGGGTTTAAAACCGGCGACAAGAAAAAGATATTCGATACAACCGGTTCGGCTGGGGCCCAGCCTCGACCAGGGATATTATCACCTGCGGCCCGGTGGCATCGCTAAGCGCTGATGAGTCCTACAAAACGTCCGACGAAGACGCCGTCACGTACGGCCAGTTGATACCGTTGACCTCGATAAGCACCACAAAGCAGCCGCCGATGACGTCCTTACCTACGGCCAATTGGCACCCTCGACATCAGGTAAGCCCTGCAAAGCCACAGATGTGGGCAACATTTGTCCCAGCTGATTGGTACCCTCAAATTGGGATAAGCACGGCAAAATTCCCGGAGAAGAGTTCCCTATCGAAAGCATAATTCTTTTCCATCACGATGTAATGATGCCCGATGGGAAGCTTTGCCTAAAGAACTTGACATCCACCAGCAGCAAACGTCATTACTTTCGTAAGTTTTACACTTTGTCACACTTATGGACTAATCTCTAAAATGTATTGAAAGCTATATGAAAACTTTCATTTTCACCATACTATTAAGTTTCTCTCTTATATATTCTCTAGTTACTCTCCATTCCGCTATGTTACTCTCTAAGCATTAGCACGTAAGTGGTATGTACTCTTCAGTCAGCATCAGCTGTCTTCTGTTAGCATCACGGTGTGGCAGCCAACAGCTATAAAAGCAGAGCGCAAATGACGATCATTCTTTCAGTTGTCCAGCAGTAGCCAAATTGACAGATCAACCGCGTTAATTTATTCGAGAAATAAATAATAATCGAGCTCGGTTACGGGCGAGTCATGTTTCTAGCTCCTGTGGCTGCCCGCTAGCATATTTGGTTTTTTTTCTCCTTACTTCGTAATCACAAAAATGTTCTCTATAAACTCCCTAAGCGAATACAGTACAGCACAATTGCTAATACCGCAAACTTCTCAGTGAGTCTCCAGAAATAACATCAAAAAGCTACGTACACTCTTGTCAAATTCCATCAAAACACATAAAGCTACATATCGTAAGCAAAAACACGAAGTTTCTTTTAGCTTTAATAATAAATTTCTGGGAGCGTTTGCCACAACTCGGCCCGTCGTTACAGTGCTTTTCAAAGAATTATTTGATCGTAATCTCCTTCAATATAACTGTACTCCTAATTATAACGCAAGGCTGCTTGATCTTTGCTCTCTCAATTGGCGATAGTTCTAAATCGTTGCTCACCTTTTAGTTTATATGAGGATCCGCCTCATCTAGCAACTTGCATTTGCTTTCGTTACCGAACTAAGGGTCCGTTGAACCATTCTAATGTTTCCAGTCGAACTTCCTCAAATAAACATTACGATTTTAATAAAATTAATATCTGCTTAAATCTCATCTTTTACGCTCGATTTTTCTGCTGAAGATATTGAAACTCTACTATCATCGTTCTATAATTTATTAAATCTAGCTATTTCTGCATCCGTTCCGATCGAGCAATCTTGCCCTCGAAGCAATTGTACGCCATGGTTTAACAAAATAGGAAAACCAAACTTTTCAAAAAATCCTCACTGCTTTTTATAAGGTTGTCAACTCCAAAAAATCTTCATATGTTCCTTGCATGTTTCTTTCAATGGCACTGAGTCCACTGACAATATTGAGACCTCGAATCCCTTTGCTTAATACTTGCGACGAAATTTTTCAAGTGCTGATTTCGAGTTAACTGTCACATCAGATCAGTTAACTACTTATATCAGATCACTAACACGATTTGGATTCGCGACTTGATCATTTCAAAAAATGATTTATTACAAGGTTTTAGTTCCCTAAAATAATATCATGTATTCTCAAATCTTGTGATGTTAGTTCAAACACTTTTATTCAGTATTTGAATTCAGTTGTTTTCCCTTTGTGTTCGAAGCCTAGCTTTCTTGTTCTACTTCATAAGTGTGGAACCAGACGTCACGTTGAGAACTATATAGACATTGCAAGGTTGAGTGCGCTACATAAATTGCTTGAACGAATTGTTACTCAGCAAGTAGCTTTCGCTGTCAAGTCTTGCATACACTCATTTCACCATGGCCTTCTAAAAGAGAGATCAACTGTTGCGAACCTCTTAGAGTTCACTTGCCATGTTTTCAAGGCCTTTTCGAGTAGCTCTCGCTCGAATGTCGTATACACCAATTGTAGTGTTCTGTGACTTCGCCTCGTGCTTACTGAAATAGATAAGCTCTAATCTTCGTACTAGATTGTTCAGCGTTCTGTTCAACTCCATCGCATCGGATGAATTTCCCATGACGTCTGGTGCTCCTCAAGGCAGCCACTTAAGGCTTCTTTTGTTTATTCTATACATCAACGATTCCCCTTGGGTGAGTAAATCCAGCCATATCTTAGTGTACGCTGACGATGTTAAACTGTTTTCTTCCTGCTCCTTGGAATTGTAAGCGTGTCACCTTCAAATTAACTTAAATAATTTAGTTACACGATGTTCATTAAATTATATGAAATCAAAAAAAAGGCAACAAGAAGAATTCTTCTTAAGGAGGAATTCGTTTACTGTAGAGTTTTTCATCGATTCGCAATAATAGGAAAACGTAGATTCGATCATAAATTTAGAGCTTCTATTCGACCAAAGACTAATTTTTAATCTGCACGTTGAACTCTCTTTCAGGAAAGCGGTGGTCCACGGGGCTTAACATTATATGTAGACGAGCTCACTCAGACCAATGGTGAGTATGCCTATGTTGTGTGGTCTCCTTCGTATAGATGTTATGCAGTTTAAATAGAATCCGATCAAAAACAATTCCTTAGGAACACGCGTTGGAACCCATTTGGCTATTTGCCTGCTGATGAAGAGCCTACCGCCACTCGAAACAAGTAGATTTATTCTTGCTGTTTCTTTCTGTTTCTTTCCTAATTAATCTAATAAATGACACTATCGATTCATCGACATTACTTGGTGAGACACACATTAATGTCACAAACCGCGTCTTTAAAAACTTTCTCGTCATAGAGCTTAACTAGTGTAGATATAATTAAGAACTTTTCAATTGGTTCCTCAATTCCTCAATCTCAATATCGTATTCCCTAAATTCTATCAAATCAACTAACGTTAATGCGTTGCGTTTCCCCTTAACGTTGGTTTAAAACAAAAAATAGAAATAGTTGTTTACTTATCAAAATCACTTTATTAAAAGGTATATTGGTGTCTACTGAAATTATTGACCTCGTGTTTTATATGGTTTTATTTATTTATTATATTATTTATTTAATATATTGTTTTGATGGGTTGTTCGATGCAAATGGTTTTTTCGTCCCAACCTTTAGATATTCCCATGGTACTGCACCAATTTTTCGCTCTGTAAATATCTGCAGATATAAATAGGTTTGTTTGGATAAACGTTTTTTGGAGGAAGAAGTCCATGCTAACAGCTTTTGAAAGCACTGGGATTACGACTTTTTCTAAAGTTAAGTTAGGCTTAAAATGAAGTGGTATTTTTGAATTACTGATTATAAGCATCTTGTTATTTAAGTCCATAATAGCCTTAGTCCTATTTTAGCTAGAGTTTATTATAGCTATGGTCCTAGTTGTCCATTAAAATATAATAGTTAGGATATTTGAAAGTTAAAAAAGTCCAATTTTTTTCCTTGTGTTTTAAATTTGCAAAAAATGGTGGTTTAGGATGATAATTCTGAAAAGAATGTTTAGTTAATCGTACTTAGCTTGTAAATTGGACATTCGTTGGGGCCTACAAATTCTGAGTTTATAAATGATTAAGAAGCAACGGTAACCATTAGGAACTTTAGGGGTCTGCCAAATCGCGATGAAGTGTTTATATAAGGTAATATATGTCCATGCTTGTCGATATCTAGGTATCCTGCTGGGCACCTCCGAAAATTTTGATTTTCTTCGGTTTCATTGATTTGGTCGTAATTTTCCTGTAACGTGTAATTTTGCACATAGTCTACACTATGACTATGGTTTTTGTCATCATCTTGACAGACATAGTGTTCGTCGAAATATATTTGTGGTAAGTTTAAAATTTTTTATGTTTTGCACGAACTTGAGAAAATAAAATTTCAAACACCACTTTATATATATATAAATATGATAAGTTTTATGTATATATATTGTTACGAATTTCGCTTTTCTCGGATACGGCTCGTATTACTAGATCGTGGATCTTCTTTTTAAGAGAAATACACTTGCACGTTTTTACTACAAGACTCTTTTATTTTTCTATTTACATTTTGCTTTGACAATACTCTCGATTTCTAAACTCTAATATTCTTTTTGAATTCAAATGTTCTTGTCCGACTGACTCTGCCTTTCGCGAATATTCTGTTTATATACATTTTTACTATTACCTAAGTTCATGGCTTCATTTTTAATCCGTAATTCCGCTTTTCCGTTAATATTTTACCGGCAGCTGCATGACGCGCCGAGAATGTGCACCTGGTTTTCGCTCTCTAGGGAATTTATTTTCTGAATGAATTAGTTGGGATGAAGTGGGTTTGGGATTTCCCTAACAATATATATACAGTATTATTACTATTTTTTTTATGTATATAGCTTAAATTATACTTAATGTTTATCCTGGTATAAGAATGATGGTATTTGTGGTTGTCGTTACAGGTAATAGAATAGGTGTTAGACTGGCACTGCTATTTTCGGAGGTTAATTAGAAGATTTGAAGACAAAATACTTTATTATTCGTCTGCCACGATGTAGAAAATTTTCTTTATTTTTATTATTTTATGATCCACACCAGCGTGTTATCTTTTCAAGATAAAGTTTATGAAAAATTTTAAATAAGTTTAGTTGAATTCCGAGAAGATTAGTTTAGAAGTTTACCTACAGGGTAATTTTTTCTTCTTATTGAACTAATGTCATTTTAATTTTGATAAACCGTCAACTCCTTCTTTGGTTACAATGGACTTCTATTTTTTTACTTCTTATTTTGCTTTTATTTTTTATTTGCCCAGTACAATTTTATCTTTAAACTTTTTTCATAAGTCACTTCTACGCTAGTTTTAATTTATTTACTTAGATTTAGAAGTTTGAGAACTGAGTTTTAGACAGATGAAATCTATTTCTTGTTTTCTAGCTTTTTTTTGTTTGCAGTTAATATTTATACACAAGTCTTAGTCCTTTTTTTTGAAAATAATTTATTTAGAAGATAATTTACTAAGTTGATAAGTCGTCAACCTTTTCCGACTGCGCCAGATACGTTACCTTGTAACGGTAGCTTTAAGAAAATACAAATTCATTTATTCTTTTGCTGTTTACAATAATATTTATAACTTCTAAAACGTGTTTGTTTATAAATTTTAAAATGTGCTTAAGAAGCTAAGTTGACAGAAAAATAATATGATTTGCAGTAGTATGTATGTAGTAGTGGTCCGTTAATTTGAATAGAAATAAGTGTAAGGAATTTAGTAATAAAGTTAATGAATTTGGTTGGATTTATGTTGATTTGTGGTGAGTGTAACTCGTGCGATTTGTCTATACCGTATTTAAATTAACTTGTAATTTTAACATCTAAGTATGAATCGAAACTTAACTGCATTTGTTTGCCATTATCGGTTGCTAAGCTTATGTATGTTTGCAAGGGCTTGTGGATTCGCTACAAAAATATATATACTAAAATGCCAAAGTTTATGCTCACAATCCAAAGTCTTCCTAAGAAATGAAAATATGAAATTATTTCATTTAATTTCTTTTTATTGAAAACTTCATATAATTTTGCGTTTATTTACGTTTGCATTGTGTAGTTGAACACTACAATTGATTGTATCGTTGTAAACAAATGTACGTCAAATGTGCTTCTTATTTTCTCGAAATAAGAGCCATACATAAAAGATAATTAATGCCGAGTTCTTTTTGCTTCTTAAAATGAGCTCCACTTAACTCTATTAATCGGGATAAGTTATTGTGTGCGAGCCTTTGGTGGTCGCCGTTATTTAACAGAAAACAAAAAGACAGTAATAAGAAGTGTTTTTTCTTTCTTAAAATGAATTTTTCCACAAATTGTTAAATTTGTGTTCTTATTTCGGTCGCGCAAAGATGATTTTATATGAAATATTTGTCGTTTGTTTAATAAAAGAAAGATCCTTCTTCTTGTCTTATGAAGACAAGTCAGAGAATTACAAAATATCCCTTACGCCAAACAAATTATACAATGAACACACAATCGGCCGAACCGTACAGTGCGAAAATCATTCAATTCTTCATGACATGAAGATTTTGATATAGGTGAATATAGGTGACATTTTCTACTTTGGCCTGACTAGGGTCACAAATTTGGGTGTTCTCCCATATGCATTTGACGCTAACATACCAAATTTCAAAAAATCGTTAAAAATAGTTCCGTGTAGAAAAGTTTAATTTTTTTTTGTCTATTCGATAGGTGCTTTTATATAGATTCGCGTGATATAGGTGAATATAGGTGACATTTTCTAGTTTGGCCGCACTAGGGTCTCAAATGTGGGTGTTCTGCCGTATCCATTTTACGATAACATAGAAATTTCAAAATCCAATTGGATTTTAGTTGGAATTATTTAATATTGGTAGGTGTCTTTACTAGCTAAATTCGAATTTATCTTCACACCCTTACATTAGAATTGTTTACTTCAGGAAGTTATCAGTGGCTGGCCTGCTGCGTAAATGTTGGACAAAAGCACGGTATCAACGAAAGTAAGAATAATTTCGATAGCCAACTCCTAAACAAAATAATAAATGAAAAGGCAGAAAATGAATTGAGAAATAAATCATATGTAAATATAGATAAAGTATACAATAGGGAGTTTACTTCAAACTTCATTCGACTTACCGTAGCTGCCTTATAATGCATTTCTAGCGTAAATCGAAGAGCACTTGCATTCCCCTATTGTGAAATTTCAATTCTTACCATGTTATCTATCATAAAAACATAATGGGCGTATTATTCATTCTGCACCATCGAGAAGGAAGTTTCGGAGTACTTAGGATATCTTAAACGGTAAATTCGAAATCATATCCCTATGAAGTAATTAAATTGTTCAAATTTCTATATTTAGTGGCTTGCAATTTGCTTTTGAAAAATTCCGGCCGCAATCAGTGGTTTAGTGGTCGAATAAATTAGCATTATCGATCTGTCGCGCTCTACCGTGATTCATAATTTATGCTAGGTTTACAATTTAACATAATATGAGACCTAACCTAGTTAAGATAGCGTAATTTAGTTGTAACCCACATAGTGGTAATTCTAGTCTAATCGTATTAATTGCTTAAGCTATCATTATAATAACCTACTTTAATTATATCAATTGCTTAAGTTAGCATATAATAATTTATTATATAAGCTACTGACCACACTTCAGGTGAGTCAGAGAAGAAGAAGTAAAGCAAACGTAAAGTTGATAAGTTCAATAGTGAAACAAATTTAAAACTAATAAGTAAAGTAAAACAGTTAAAAATAAATAATAATACTAAAGAACCTTCAATTGTGTTTTTCACTACAGTATACAATAGGAAGTTTACTTCAAACTTCACTCGACTTACCGTAGCTGCCTTATAATGCATTTCTGGCGTAAATCGAAGAGCACTTGCATTTCCCTATTGTGAAATTTCAATTCTTACCATGTTATCTATCATAAAAATATAATGGGCGTATTATTCATTCTGCACCATCGAGAAGGAAGATTCGGAGTACTTAGGATATCTTAAACGGTAAATTCGAAATTATATTCCTATGAAGTAATTATAAATTGTTCAAAAATTTTAAAAAATAAACTTTTCAAAAATTCCGTCCGCAATCAGTGGTTTAGTGGTCGAATTAATTGGTTATTAAAAAAGAGAGTAGATGAATTTACCACTTTATGCTTAATAAAATGGGTATGCGCTTTTTTTTTTTGATTATGTCGCAACCTAATTATTGAATAATTTTATTAGACTTACATCAAACTGATATTCTTATGGAACCAATTTACTGGTTTGTATATAATTATGCTCACGAATTGGGGCCAGTAAGTTGTGGTCGCCCATCAATTATTTAAATAAATATCTAAGCAATTTACTTTTCAAACTTTATAAAATGGAACGTCGATTTTTCAAACATTAGCAAAGAGGGACGCCAGTTTTCCAACTATGATTATTTCGCATTCTTTTTGTTCATTTTCCTTCAAAGCGTTGCCTTTTATTTAAAGCAACTCCGTTTTCTCTCTATTCTCAATATATGGTAATTTTTTTATAAACCATGTAAAGGAAAAACCAGCTAACGGTTTTTAGCGTGAAATCAAATCCATTTTACATGTGTAAAAAGACGTACGAAATGAACAATTGCGAAACAACAATTTTAAAAATATAACAATGTCGAAAAAAAATATAAAAGAAGGAAGTTTTACGAAGTGTGTGTAGTGTTTGATAAATTGAGTTGTTGAAGAGAAAGAAGTTTTACGGAAATCAAATTAAAAATGTTTTATAGGTCTCAGCAGGTGTCTGTCGCGCATAATAATATTGGAAGTGTAAGTAAAGTGCTTTCGGCTTTCTTTATGGAAAGTAATTAGATTATTTAAGAAAAGAGAAAGCTACTCACTTAGGTTGGAAAACAATACACGTTAAAGTTGCAGTTGTGGGACAGGATAGAATTGTGTGTTGAAAAGGAAACGGCGTACGATTTTTTAAATCGTTCTTCTTATTTAATTTCTACCAAATTTCTTTCCATCTGCTATTAAAGACTTGCAAATGATCAGTTCAAATATTGTATCCACAACTGATAATACTTCCGTGTAGTGGAATCCATCTCGACCAAGGAAACAAAGAAGTTTGCAAAATAAATTAGAAAGTGTCATTTATAAAACCTGCAGGAACGAAGATTATAACAACAATAAAAATAGGAAGTTCAACTTAATAACTGTTAAAAAAAAAGAATAATATTTATTTTTTGAGAAAATTTAAAGAATGTTGTCGTTAATCGTTAAAACAAACAATCCCTGCAAAGAAATTTTTTTGCGTTATTATTGAGGCTTTAGACGATGGTGTCATTGCATTAAAGAGGTGGGTAAAGTTTTGCCATCTAACATTTACTACGAACGTTGAAAGCATGTATTGGATAAAAAGCACAAACCTAATTCGCAAATTGGAGCATCAAAAATTCTAAGGGAAGTTAAATTTATATCTCAAGTTATTTTTTGCATAGAGAACTTCAACAAAAGTATTGTGCTTTTGGCTAAGAAAACTGATCGTTGCTTAGCGAATTTTGTTCGTATTGGTGCCACTCGAAATATTCGCGTGAAAACTTTCAATTTAAAAGCAGCCATAGATCGCACTCCGTCACTAGCAGTCAGATAGAAGATGATGATATCATTGCATCATTGAACTTATACTGCCGTATGAAATAGATGTCAAAGTTTTGTTTTAAGCGCTGTTCTAGCCATGTCCGCAACCGTAACTTCAGTTTAAGTGCATCGATACTTCTACCAGTTCTACGTATCGTCAAAGACGAATATGCTTTATCTGAATATTCGGTATGTTTTCGCGAGACATTGCACCGTGACCACGTCGATTTAGAGCAAAGTTTCAAGGTACTAATAGATTAGAACAAGTACGGCAACAATGTGGTTAGTCACGGTCTGATAAATTTGTGCACTTAAAACCAAACAAAATTCATCGTTACAGCGAAAGGCTGTTAATTTCCTAACGGAATTCATACGGAATGGATGTGTAGATGGAACGCATGAATGCTTTTTAAAGCTAGCGGAAAGTGCAATTTTCATTAATCGGAAAAGAAAGTACAGATTGATAGTAGGTAATCTGAATATTTTTGTATTAGTCTCTTCTTTTTTCAACATAAATGTAAACATTTTCTTCTAGATTTGCGACCATGAAACGAAAATTGTGGTAATCAATTTTAAATATCCCGGATCTTGCCATGATTTGCATGTGTGGAGGCACTTCGGCGAAAGAGCTTATCCAGAAACAATTCGGCTGGGCATCGGTAAGCGGTAAAGAAAAATTAAAGCACCAGAAAGCTACGTATTTTTGATTGTTTTTTAAGGATACACCATACAACTTTGCCTGATGACAGCTTATCGAAGTTCGGCCGATCCTATAAAAAGAAAATACGACGGGGTTCCTTGCAAACCCCGAATATTATGGAAAGATGCATGAGTGTGTTTGAAGATCAGAAAGTTTTATTCTTTGCCCATTGAAATCAAATTTAGAGTGCCCAAAATTTTTTTTTAACCAATTATAATTTATGCCATCAAAGTTTTTATTTCCACAAATGGTCCAAAGCTGAGGATATTATGTAAATGTATAGTTAGATATATATTCTCCTTGAGGCGCTATGACCATATCTCAGGTTATGTTCTACGTTTTCTAGGTTGCTCTTTCTTTATCTTTATTAATGTTAGACTTCTCCTTAACTTCTACAACATTATCCTACAGCCGGAGCCGAAAGAGCTTTTTAATTTCTTTTCTTTTAGTAGGTCAGTTTGAAATAACCTTCTGTAGATTCCTCAAGTTACGTACTCCTTGACCAAATGCTTTCAGATAAAAATTATAAGAGCTTATAGCTTTCGGCCTAGGGAGTTGCGACAATTGAGATGTTCTCATCTCACTAACAAACGGAGGATTTTAAATTTCGTCGGGATAGGAGCATAACTGTACTATCAATTTGACCTCTTTTGGCATAAACACCAGACGACCATTGAGGTATTAGGATTGGGTCAGGAAAAGTCATGATATGGAAAAGTGAATTGAGGAGATTTCGGTAGCATAAGGTGAGCGTCAGAGGTGCAAAAGAAAAAAATAACCAGTAGTTAGAAAATGAATTATCAATTTAAAAATTTAAAAGAATTAAAACGAATAAAATGTGTTCGAAATTACATTTGTGATTGGGGAAGAAAAAGAAAAAAATTGGTAAAAGTTTTTTTTTAAATATCGAGTTAAGTCAAGGAATTGGTCAACAATGTGCACATTTCCTCCACAATGTATCGTAAATTTCTTTTATGCTCATTCATTGAAGAGGAGAATAATGATATTCGCGACGCAGAAGGAAGAATAACCATGAGACGGGCGAGAAAGGTTTTGCGGGTAATTAAATTGTTTCTAATATATACAAATATTACAGTTTTTAGTATTTCGAAAATCTAACTACAGCCTTAGAGCCAGCTCTAGGTGGCTGGCGTATTCTACAGGAAGAGCGAAAGAGCTACTACAGCCAAAAAAAGTTGAAAAGTTCGCAAATGTTTGGGCGGTGGGTAAAAAGTGAAAGCGAATTATTTGAATTCTCCAGCATCCCAGGTGACATATGTAGATGATGGTGTTGATGTTTGTATGGAGGCACCAAAATTTAGGCAGTTGGGTGAACAAGTTATAGGATTTGTGGCATAAAATTTATAAACATAACAATCTTAAAAATATAACTAATTTTTAGACTTATAACTCGCACAAAAATTTACATAAAAATTAAATAAGTATTGACATTAAAACTTTTTGTATCCTGGATCTTCTTTTTATTTGTTCATATGTGAGCATAAAAGAAAAAAATTTTGGCATACAGGAATAGAAGAGAAAATTTAATACAGTGATGAAGAAGATATAAATTATTTGAATTAGTCACTAACAATATATTATAAAAAAACTGTTAACGTTCATTTGTATTGAAAAGCTCTAGAAAAGAATATATAATAATTAAGTTTTTCTGCATTAAAAAACCGTAAAAATAAAACATTAGATTTAACTTTATTACTTTTTCCATTTGTTAAATTCTACATATTTCTCTATTCATTTCATTTTGCACGCTTGGTATTGTTTACCATATGTAGTTTGTTTATACAAAACAAATAAACGTTAAATTGGTTCTCATTTTTCAGGTCTCTCCCATTTATTAACGCATTGAAATAGAAAATTTCAGTTACATATCCCAGCGAATTTTCGGTTGTTAATTTAATGGATAACAGCAGAAGAAGAAAATTTTAGGAGAAGAATTAGAAAGCATTGAAAAGCTGGCGATGATGATACTTGATTAGCCTCTTGGCGATAATCAATTGTCTCCTAAAAAAGGCCGGACGATATTCACGGCGATAATTGCCTGCTTACACGATTATCTCCCCGATCGCAAAAATTAAAATATCGAGTTTAAACTTGATAGAAAAATTGGAAGTTTTTGCGCGCAGGTTGTTGTTGAAAATCGACCAAACTGGTCAAACCACACGTTCGCAGTAAAGCGCACATTTACGGGCTTCTGATTCTTGTTCAGAAATAATGAAAGATAAGAGATTGAAATTTTCTACATTTGCTTAATGGAAAATTCTATCACTTATGTGCAAAAATGGGAAAAATCGTTCATGCGTTTTATGCTTATTTATCATGCGGCAAACAAGGCAGAATCTTTAAAACTATTTTGTACCCTCCTCATAGGCATAGTTAGTTTCTGGTAGAACTTTATGATTTTTATTTTTTCTTTTCCGCTTAAATCGTAACCTGGCACATGATGTAAGTCCGTCTGTAAGTCTCGTTGTCTGTATTGTTCGCTATCCGTTGGTCCGTGTCCCCTGTTACACGCACCCCCACTTATACCCCGTCTCATCGGTACCTGCAGACAGCTTAGTTAAGCATCATTCCTTTTTTGCCTCTCTTTTTTTACGTGCCTTGAAGTTATAGAAAATATAATACAAATTTTTTGCGAATTTTCAATAATACTTTTGACTTTTTCTAATTTGTAAGACTTTTATACGCAACCGTAACCATAAATTAAAACAATCAAAATAATTAGAAAAGTACTAAAATACGAGAAGCAATTCTCGTTTTAAATTTTTCCATAGATGCTCTAGGCACAACTACTTTCAATCTTCCAATTCGAAAACTAGCTGAACTCTTCAATTAAAACGTTCTGTGATTTTTTGTCTTACTTTTTGTTTTCTTTGATCGGCAGCCTTACAAAAATACAGTAACAAACTTAATAGAAACATACGACCCGAGTCATGTCCTATTATGCCACCCTGCGAACCGCTCTCCGCATTTGAGCTTATATCACGTTTTGTAGCGTTGATTACAATTGGAATCTTTCCGTCCTTTGAATTTTCAGTTTTTATCTTCTCCAGATCATCTTGCATTTCCATTAGCTGATAATTATCTTCGGTAGAGGGTGTATCTGCATCGTAATCATCTTCATCTTCATACTCGTCCTGATCATTTCGATCGGGGACGTTGTAAAGACTTGAGTGTAAGAATTCAATTTTTCGTCCTTTTTTTTTGTAATTTGATTCGATTTTTCGTTATTTCTTTTTTTGTTTATTTCACATATTTTCTTAAATATTTGCCATTTTTTTAGAAAACAACAAACATATGTGTGAGTGTATTGACAAACATATTTTTCCATACGCATGTATTTATGTTTTTATGAATAATTTAACAGTTGATTAATAATTACAGTTATCTAGTTGAAATCACTTCAATATTTTCAGCAAGGAGCCACTTCCAAGAGTAAAAGTATTGAAAGTTAGATTTGTGATTTCTTTTAGCAATACAATAAACTCAATCACAATATTGGCGTAAAAAGTGTTTACTTATTATTACTTTAAATTTGAGTACTTTGAAAGGGTTTTGTTATTGTTACTTTTCTTACACACTTTATCTTTTGTGTTCGTTTAACAATTTTATACAAAATAAAAGATTTTTTTTTAAAATTTCCTCTTAATCTTTTAATAAATGTTCTGTTTCTTTTTACTAAAATACTTGTGTCCATTAACCACTTAACTCTGCTATTTTTTACGACCGTTTTCTTGAACATTTGTTTTCGGACTCCACTCAAAAACCCAACAGCAAGATCGAATCATAGAAGAAAAAATATTCTCAAGTCACACAGACGGACTTTGGACTTTTCCTCTTTTCATAATTCTCTCTTGCATAATAGCGTTATTTAGAGAGGGAGGTTTTGAATAAAGGTTCTCCATAACGGTAGACCGTTATTACGATTTTACCTAGGCTATTAGGGTAGAACAGTGGTCAAAGCAGCCGATGGAACCTCTACACTTCAAATATACGCGGACGTTACAACCGCGATTAATTTTTTCTTAATAATACCAACATTATGGGTATTTAATAAAAGAACTTGGAGCGTAGAATGCGAAAAGCGTAGTGGTGGGTATGCGATATTCGGCCCCTGCCCAATATAACTTTCTTACTTGTTTTTCCTTTATTCCTCTTTATATACTTTGTCTAAGCTTTCGATAATTATTAGAATTCGGATGTTCATTTATTACACTTGAATTTCAAGTGTGAATAAATAAAATAAAAAAAATAAATATTTGGGATATGAAAATTATTTCCTCGACGAATATCTCTCCTGATACTTCACTAAAAAATTAGTTGATTTCATTTGGAGAAAGCGAAGTGTAAAACACTATCAACAGCAGAACCAGTTGCAGTTCGTTTAAAAATGTTAGCGAAGACTATGCCACTTACCAAGTTTGGGATACAGTACAAGCGTTTAGCAGTACCATTTGCGGTGCGTATTTTTAAGGTTACAAATACATCAGCGCACAATGACTTAAGTAAAAATTGAATTGTTTTCAAGCACAATTTAAGATTTCATTTTTTTTTTTTTGATTAATTAAATGTCCACACATTCTTTGGCTATGATTGTTGTATTTACAATTGAAATGTTTTCGAATTATGCGTCCATATTTTTAACAAAATATAAAAGCAAAAAATAAAATTATTTAAAATTACCGCAAAATCATAACTAATGGGTGATAAAGTTTTTGAACCAGTTCCGGCAGAATACCCGGCAGAACCACCATGATTGTGAAGAAACATTGCCATGGATTTTTTCAGGCAATTATGAGTACTGGAGCGTATGTTGTAGAAATGAGTCTTTGAATCTGTATCACCTAGCTGAGATGAAGATCATAATTTGCTACTTTCAATCTCATTTTTGTTAGTTTGGAAGTGAAGTTTTTGTGTGAGAGTGGGGCTATTAGTGGTCTACGATCTGTAAATGTTTTACCGAATAGATAGAGGTTGAAATGGTTAATACCAAAATATTGCTAACAATTGCTTTTCTATTATTGGTTTGTGTGTTTCGAGTTTGTTTAGTGACTCACTCGAGTATGTTATAAGAAGATCCTTTTTTCCAGATCGCGTTGTGAAAACAGCTCCTAGTGCGAAATTGGATGCGTCTGTAGTTAGTACAAAAGCTTTTTCAAAATTGGGTTATTGTAGTATTGGTGGGGATATTAATTGTTGTTTCCTTTTTCTATCCTTTTAAATTCTTGACATTTTTTCGGTAAGTTGTCTAGATTTTTGGCTATTTTGGCGAAATTTTTTGTAAATCTTCTGACGACATCGGTATTTGTTGGTGTGGGATAGTTTTTTATGATGTCATATTTAGTAGGATTTGGTTTTAGTCTCTTGGTATGTTATTAGGTGATCTAATTATGTTATCTCGGATTTCAAGAAGTGGCGTTTTTCTGCATTCAATTTCAAGTTACATTTTTGTAGTTTGTCTATTACTTGGATTAAATTTCTGTTGTGTCGTCGCCATACAAAAATACTTCTACGTCTAGTCCAGGTAGAGCTATCATCAACATTCTTTGAAAGCTGTTTGATGATATTTTCAATCCGAATGGTAATTTGGTAAATTGATAATGTCCGTTTGAATTTGAGAATGCAGTTAGTGGTCGGAATTTGTAGTCTAGTGGGACCTGATGGCATGAGTTTTTCAGTTCTAGTGTCGGAAAATATGTGGCTCTTCCTAGTTTGTTTAGAGTGTTTTTTGTCTACTTAGTCGAAGTTCGTTTACCACGGATCTCGATTTTGTTGTCCAATGTTTGTTGTTGTGTTTTGTTTGTTGTATTTGATTGTAATGTGCTTATCAGTTATTTAAAACTTTCGCCCGTGTGAGATGTAGTAGTGTTTTGATTTATTTCATAGTTTTCAAGTGATTTTGTATTTATTGAGAAGTTTTCAACTATTACTTCTCTATGCTGGGTGTTCGGTATTTTTATGTTTCGTCCTGTCTTTCGATATTATACTATTGGCTAAAAATATTACGTTTGTTATTTACTACGGGCGCTATGATCTCATATCTTGGTGATATATGTATATCCTTATTGTGTTACCTTTTTTGTCATATGAAGGGAGAACAGTTTGGGTATTGTTGATATTTCTAGTTAGAGAGCATGTTTGATAATTTATAATGCAAGAAATTTTTTTGTAGGAAATCCCTTTCTTTTATGCCATTACTTTATATGGAAATATCTCGCGTTATTAAGTGAATTTTGTGTGCAAATACTTTTTCTCCTATGTTTATATATAAATTCGTTGTTGCTAGTGTTTCTATTGGTTATTCCTGTTAGTTTAATTTACTCTCCTTTATTTCGTTGATAGTTTTTTTAGTATGTGTTCCCTACATACTATTATGTCTGCTCTTGTGTCAACAAGGAATGTGAACTCTGGTCGGTTTGCATTTTGGGTGTGTAAAAATTGAAGAGGGATGTTTTGGTGATGCGTCTTTTATGGTTGGTATCCCGATTTATATGTTGGCATCAGGAAATTCGGTGATATTATGTTTTCCTGAGCTCATACATTGTTGCTACAATTCCGTTTCTGTTGAAGTTTTCATTGTATCTTTGGTCAGTTTGTGATTTGGATCACCTTTGCTATTGTTTTGAAAATGTTTTTTATCGTTTTGCTAGCTTCTATTATAGTTTTGTAGTTTCTATTACTATTATCTTGATTGCTTCTGTTGTAGTGTTGATAGTTTCTGATGTTGCTATTTGAATTTTGGTTATAATTGTTGGTTGTTATATCTATTGTTATGGTTATGCTCTTCCGTTTTGCTTCATATCTGTATATTTTTTTTTTCGGAATTACATTTTTTTCATATTCTAGTGTGATATTTATTGTTTCTGCGAATGTTTCGATTGCGTGGCAAACATAACGGTTTGAATGGAATCACCTAAGCCATTTTTAAAAATTTTGGGCCGTATATATCGGTCGTGCTTGCTATTGTCTTCTTTTGCTTTCACGTGGCATTTGGTTCCGATTTTTGGATTTGAAGTTGGTTAAGTTCGGGTAGTAAGTTAGGGATTTTATGTTTATATATGGTTATACATAATTGGAATAGTATTGAATGTATTTATAGGATGGTTTTGCTTGATTTATATTTTGTTTTCAATACTTGTTTAAAAGTTGCGTGTGTGTTTGGGAAGTCGCTGGAATTTAATACGGTTTGTACAGTCTTTTAGGGTTTTGTTGTAATATTTTTATTATGATCACAACGGTCTCTATAATTTCCGGAAAATGGGTGTGTGATTTATCTACTAATTCAGACATTATTTTCTTCTAAGGGTTCTATTGTTTCTTCTGCGAGGTCTTTTGCTAAAAGTTTTTTGATTTTTGGTCTTTTTGGCTTCGCACTTTTTATTGTTTCTATTCTTTTTTCTACTTCTTTATATATGCGAATTTAGTGTCTATTGTTTCTTCTATCCTCTATTGGTTTGCTTCTTCGCATTAATTAAAATTCTAGCTATACTTATAATGATATCCTTTACCCTTTTCCTGTGACACTGACATTTATGCTAGAAATGTAGCTGCAAATTTTTACTTTCATATAAGTGCGTAGCAGCTTTGCTATTCGTTGTTTTGACTTAAGCACGTCGCTAAATAAGTAAAAAAATTTTATAAAATACGGTATAACTTAATAAACATTGTGTGCTATCTATTGTAGCAATTTTTAAGTGGAAATGAGTGGTAAAAATCGTAGAAAAAGAGGAGGAGCCGCTCGATATCTAACTGCAAAATCCGAACGAAATTATGAACGTACATTTGCACAAAGGCAATGCGAATTGACAATTGAAAGTAGGGATAACGACAGTTCCTCATCTGGTTCATAAAGAGTTATAATACGCTATTCTTTCCAGCAAACTTTAAGCCAAGTTTTTTTAGCTTCTTTGTGGAACAAAGTTATAAATCCGAATTGCCCTATGTTAATAATAATAAGACAGGCCTCCTTAGGATATTTATCCAGCTTTTTGGCTCGATGTGCTGTTATTTACATAAAGTAAATATATAAAAGAAAATTTTTTAGTGTTTTTTTGTTTCAAAATTTTCTTTTCTTAGTACTGGAAATATTCCAGGACGTAGCCTATGATTTTTAAGCCTGGAATTCCTGGAACGACTAAGCCATGGATTTCGATGGTTCAATCCAACCACAACCTGGGCCTTACTTACTAGATAGGTTCTTTTTCCTTCAGCGTATATTACACTTTTCTACGCTGTTCTGTCGAGTGCAACAGTTTGTGCTATGGCTTGGTAATTATATAGAGTAAATTTTGAATTCAGTGTTGTCTATGCTACAATTAAAATTAAATAAAATATTCTAAATTATAAATATTCTAAATTAAATAAATTATCTAAAATATTCTAGAATTAAAGTGAATTTTAATCTATAGCTTGCAAACGTTTGCAACCGTCGTCAGAAGTTTCATTAGTTTTTACAATAAGACAAATAGTGCAATAGGCAGTTAAAGTAATCTTAATGTCCAGCACAGTAAGGAAATCGCTGATAATGCAAATTGTTCACACTAACTGAATATTGACTTCAATTTTTCACAATAATGCAACATTGGCTTTTTAACAGAATACTGAATTTTGAAGTGAATATTAACTTTTTAACGGAGTGTTAACTTTTGAAGAAAATATTAACTTTTTAACAGAATATTAACTTCAATTTCTCACACATTTCAACAAAGTCGAAGCGTTGCAATTTGTTGAAAAAAACTCTGCGCTCTCTCCATTTTCCAAACAAATTAATTTTTTTTATCAATTTTGCAAAGGGAAAGCCAGCCAAAGGCTCTTAGCGAGATCCCAAAGCCATTTTACAAGTGCACAAGGAGCGTAGTGAAAAATTAAAATCGAGTGAATAAAAAAAAAACGATGCTGTAATATTATTTTACCAGTGCTATAATGATAGTTGTGATTTATTATATTGGTCAATACGGTGGTGTTGTTATAGAGACTGAACTCTGTCACATGAACTGAGGAGCGTCCGAGTGTACCTACTCCCTTATACAATCTAAAAATGCCGCAATCGTTCTCTAACTAAATAAATGAAAGAGTTTATTACGCTTTGGTAGTTTTCAGTTGATTAATATGATTGATTTATTGATTCATCATGCTAAGTCTTATGTACTAAAATTGATACAGTAAAATATTCTACTTAAAAGCAGTGTTGACCTATCTGTAATGCACACACAAACGCGATTCAGATATTTTGAAATAGGTCACTATCTTTCTTCTTAGGTTGTATAAAATTATAAACCGCTCACAAGTAATTATTATTATTATTATTATTATAATATTAGAGTAATGAAATAAATTCTTAGACTAAATAAAAAAAGACCTTGAGCAACACAGGCTATCGGCTCTAATTTACAAAATTACATTAGATATTGAGCCTAGTAGTTTTAATAAAGTAATATATTGAATTAATATTCTGTTCTGAAGCTGATTTTAGAAAGTCCAAAGGGTTAATCGTTTTAAATGCAATGGGGGGGAGGGGGGGGGGGATGGAGACTTCTTCAAGATCCATTGGTGAGTTGCAATTGTATGCCCAAGGCGAATTCTCGAAAATGTTTGGATCTTGATTTTCTCGACATTTGTTGGATATAAAGGTGGAATTAATTAGAAGAGTAGTGTTGATGATGGTATTGTAGATTTCCTTCTGTAATTTTCTCTTCAACTTTTCCTCCAACGTATCTTTGAAGATCCAACTTTTCCATGACATCATCCATAATTAGAGGCGCAGAAGCAGCATACTTTGCCGCTTGATCAGCCTGTTCATTTCCCAATAAACCGATATGACTAGGAACCCATAACATGTTAATTTTTCCGCCGGGTGTTGTTATTATATTCCTTAATTTGTTGATGGAGCTCCATCTAATATGAATCAGTAGATTTCCTGCATCACACATCTGTTTTCGACAAATGTGCATTTTTTCGATTTTTGTAGGGAAATTTTAGCTCCTGACGAGTTTGCCCATGTGGAGATCTCTCGGCCAATAGATTCGAGGATATTGATTGCCTTTGTGTTATCTTTTTCTTTTGTAAAAATGTATACATCGTCCGCGTAGAGACAGTGTTCGATGCTCGGTACACGGCAAAGAATTTTGCTAATTTCGTTGAAAGCGATCTAGAACAGCGTGACGGACAGAGGAGATCCTTGCGGAATGCCATTCATTAGCGGAAAGGAATCAGAGAGATGACTTTAAGCCGCCGATGCGACATGAATGATTTGACGTAGTTGAAGAATTTGGGTCCAACATTCCATGATTTCAAGAGTCTTAAAATAACATGAAGACCAACTCTGTCAAATGCTTTTTCGAAATCAATTGAGAGATTTGTTACATGATTCCGGAAATTGCTTTGCTCGTAAAGTAATCAATATACAAAAGAGAGTCGATGCACCCTCTTCCTTGAAACCAAGTTGTTGCTTTGTAATCAGGTTCTTGAACTCAAGAAACCAGGATAATCTAGATGCCATAATCTTCTCTAATCTTTTGAGAGGCAAGATAAAAGAGAGATTGGGCGACAATCCGATGCGTTGGAGACTTTTTTGACTTTGGAATTGGAACAACTGCTGCCAGTTTCCACGTGTAGGGTATATGGCCAGTCGAAAATACCGTATTGTATAGATCCAGTAGTTTCTTTTTACTTGAATTAGAAAGAGCACTGATCATTTGGTATGAGATACGGTCTAGACCAGGTGTCCTCCCTTTTGATCAAGTTCTAAGGAAGATATACAATTTTCCAGGAACATGGCACATCTGTCAATAGCATTTGAAAGAAAAATTGGAGTCCTTTTATTTTCGATGAAAGCACTGGAAAAGTTACTGTCAGAGGAGTATTCGGACCACACCTTTCCAAAGTAATTAGAAATCTCATCTGCGTCAGTTAAAAATCCATTGCGAATGCAGATGGCAGAGATTTCGTTCAGATTTGAAGTCCCATTAAGTTTGTTGACTTTGTTCCCGACAACTTTCATTGATGTATTTCTGTGAATTCGTTTCGAAAAACGTTCAAAACTAAGTGCTTTTGATTTTCGTAATTCCTTCCTGAATATAGCATTGGCCTCTTTGTATAACAACAAATGATGATCAGGACATCTCTTAAAGCGGTGCTACAGTTCCATTTAATTTTTCCTCAATAAAGAAAGCGTGTTGTTCCACCAAGGAAGCCTAGGTCGTTTAAAAAAGCTGTTGGATTGGGGAATAGAAAGATGAGCAGCCGTGCGAATCGCTTTAGACATAATTGCAGCATCATGGTTGCAGTTGCCGTTAAAAGGCTTTGAATTCAGATATGACTCGGCCTGTTTGGAGTAATTGATCCAATCCGCTTTATCTAGGAGGAATTTGGCCCGTTTTGCTGGAGTAACGGAGGACTTTGAAAGTTTAAGATCTATTATGATTGGAACGTGATCACTATTATGTAGATCATTAGAAATAGACCAGGTAATCAAAGGAAGAAGTGAGGGAGACCAACATGTTAAATCAATATGTGAATGGTTTGTAATGAGTTGAAAAGTGCGTTGGTTTTCCATCATTTAAAATGCAGAGATTGCTTTGAATGAAGGCCTTTTCTAAAACAGTACCACGAGTGTTGTTCACTGTTGAGCCCCAGATGGTATTCCAGCTGTTAAAGTCACCGCATACAATTAATGCGAGGGAAAGTACGGAGAATACATTTTAGAGTTCTTGCTGAGAAAGCGATTGCGAAGGTGGGAGATAGAGCGAAAGCACGGTAAATTTTATATTTAAGATTATTTGTATCGGTATGGCCTGTATGTTTGAGCTAAAATTTATGCCTTTGTGAGGTATGTTTAATTTTATAAAAACACCAACTCGTTGTTTCGAATATGAATTTTGATCAGCATTCGTGAAGTATCCAGTATATGATTTCGGTGGAATAGGATTAAAAGAGTTTCTACACCAGGTCTCTTGGAGGGATATAAAGGTTGGCTTAAAATCATTTATTACTGAACGGAGTTCATCAAAATTATTAATAAGTCCTTTAATGTTCCATTGTAGAATTTTAAAAACTTTATTTAATCGTAGTGACATGGAAAGGGAGTGGTAGGTGGGTTAAGTTTCCATGTCATCATCTCCGTCGGGAAGGTCGCAATTTTGCGGGAATATTTTGTTCTTATCAGCAGAATAATCAGTATTGCAGGACAATAAACTATTTGTCCACGCTCTACATATTTTTTTTCTCTTAAAAAAAAACATTTTCTTTTCCAAAATTTCTATATCAGTCGACAAAAAAATACGTTCGCTCCTAAACAACTATTGAAGTCATTAGACTCTCACTCGACAAATATATATAATGCACAAATACGTATAATGCACACTTTTTCTCAATTTGAACTTTTTCTCATTTTGAACGTATAATGCACACTTTTTCTCAATTTGAAAAAACTTTTAGCTTACAATCTATATCTAAGACTTGGATAAACTATCTATTTAAAATATATATTATATATATATCTGTATTTAGGTGGTTGCGTGCATTTGAAGTGCAACGAGTGGGCACACGTGAATAATTTGAGTATGACGGTTGTTTAAAGGATGGAAGATTAGAATCTTTACTTGAAATTTGTTGACTAGAGGTGGGAGCTGGCGGTTCTGTGGAATTTACTTTATTGGATTTTAGGATACGCGTTATTGATTTAATTTTTTCAGTATTTGCTGTTGCTTGGATTTTTTCAACATTATTTTTGGCGGGCGGTGGATCTGGTTTCGCAATATGGTTTTTGGCTGATGGTAGAATAAGTTTGTTATTGGAAAGGAGTAAGAGTTAAAGGGTCATTCGGCTCGATTTGCGAGGCAACAGCAGCGTAGGTGTTACTTTTGTTAAATTTTTGGGTTCCAGATGGATTAATTTCCCGGTATTTGCGTCGTGCTTCGCCCATGTTACAGTAATTTTCCGTTTTTATTTTTAAGATTTCACGCATTTGTACGAAATGTGGGCATTGTTTATCTAACGCCGAGTGTTCATCGTTGCAATTTATACAAAAGCTGCGTGTACACCTTTCAGCATTTGGAAGAAGACCACAATAAGCACATGATGAAGCACTGGTGCACCTTTTTGCCGTATGACCCAGGCGTTGGCAGTTTTTACACCTCATTGCATTGGGAATGTAGAGTTCCACTTTACACTTATACCACACCACATCAACTGTTCGCGGTAACCGGTAGCGATCAAATGTCAAAATAATCCTTCCTGTAGCAGAGCGAGTTTTTCCGTCGTCGTTTAGTTTGGTGAATTTATAGATTTCAATCACTCTTTGATTGCACATTTCGCGAACAATTTCATCTTCCAGCACATGCTTTAAGCACGGGGCATAAATTACCCCTCTAACCGAGTTCAGTTTTTCATGCAGTTTAGCGAAAATAGCACATAAATTAGCCAGGACAAGTAAATTCCCATCGCGTAGAATGGAGATAGGGTCTATGTATGTTGTAATGCTATCTAGGGCTTCTTTTATTGCAAAAGGGCCGATTTGAGAAATTGTTGCACCAGCATCAATTGAAGAAATAACGATATTTTTTTTGTCAATAGAACTGATGTCACTGATTGGCAACACCGGAAAGTAGGAATTTTTAATTTAATTTTTTTTCTTTGGGGGGATGTGTCACATAACAGATGAAATCTATTCGAGTTTTTATCTGGCGGCCCCGGGGCCATTATGCCGTATGGTTGTCTATTATTTAGTTATTTGTGAAATAACCACTCACTTGAAAAGGCTGGGAACTGCTGCGCATAATGTCAAATGTTTTCGATTTTTTATTTTTGTTTTTCTTTTTTGAATATTTTTTTGCTTTTTTCCCTTTTATTACTACACTTAGAGGGAACACGTACGGTATCCGCGATACTCAGTTTAAGCAAAAAACACCGAAAAGACGGGAGTCGAATACACAAGAACACCTAAACAATTAAAAAATTGCAGACGAAAAGAAAACACGCACTACTCAGAACACAAGTCGACACTCGAATGTCACAAGTAATTAATATTTAGGTTTTTGAAGAGTTGGAAGAAATTGGTTTAATTAGTGTTGTGCAC
Organism: Glossina morsitans morsitans; assembly: GCA_001077435.1. Taxonomy (NCBI): domain Eukaryota; kingdom Metazoa; phylum Arthropoda; class Insecta; order Diptera; family Glossinidae; genus Glossina; species Glossina morsitans. The sequence continues at coordinate 13,292 of CCAG010004742.1, read as the reverse complement.
TGTTTTGTTGTGCACACTACTTTCTGTTTAGCTACGAAATTAAATCCCTTCATAGTGGAAATTTGGCTGATATCGTCAATATTATTTCTCATGTTGTTTGAAACAGCGGATGATGGGAAATTTTCATAATTGGTATTATTAAGGTATACAAAATTGTTGGTAGAGGTGTTTTCTTTACATTCACGAAGTGAAATGTTTTCAACAGCTATAATCTTATTCATCTGTTCTTTCTGTCGCCGTACTGCGTACGTTATGAGCAGATGATCCGAAGGGAGGACATTTGGTTTGGCAGACTCGTCAATGTTTCGATAACGGAACGCTGTGGTTTTGCAGAATTTGGCGATATGATCGAATCTACCTCTTTCTAAATATAGTCCTAAGGATGGAATGAAGTAGTCTGCAGTACAAAGGAATTGTATTTCATAATTATTGGGATAGCTTCCCCTTTAAAGCCGATTTTAAAGCTTGTGATGATGTGGACAGCTTGGGTTTTATTTGTACCGTCTAGCTAATCCAGTTACACTCACAAAAAAATGAGACAAAATTTATATATATAAAAATGATAAATAACTAACAGCGTGTCCTAACTAACAGTCTCATAGTCCATTAGTATTGTTCTTTTGTTCGTTAGTATACACCTATGTATCTGTTGGTCGGTTACGTCATTGTCTGTGGTTACATTCCTACGCACACACGCACACACATTTATACTTCATCTTCGCGAAACCTATTATACCTTCAGTTCATGAAGTTAGTCATTTGTTTTCACTATTTCTTAAAACTAATGCGATTACTTGCTGTGGATGTTGGTTTATTTCTCAATTGCTGTGGTTCTCTATCTCATTCCTTTCCTAATGCCGCCTCGTATTGCTTTCGGTTGCCAATTGACGCAATTTTGTGGTTCCTTGCATTTTATAAACCCTTTCATATGTTTTCTTTTGAATTAAGCCAATTTATTGACACCAATATTCGCAGGTTTAATTTTTGATAATCATTTCTCCAACTTCACATTAAACAACACTCTGAACGCTTCGGCTATTCTCGTCCACGTCCTCTTTCTTTCTCATCTTGAAGCTAACTTCATTCCCAAAACCTACCCTCATGCTATACAGACGTCATGTGAATTGAATCGCGGCTGAGAACTTCTTCGATTAGTTGTCGTATCTAAATTTCAAAAATTTTCTTTAATAAATTTTATTCTTAACTTTCTTTAACAGTGGTTTTCTTCTGCACCGGATACGAGTCTCTCGATTGACGTCTATTAACCGCGTAGATCTGTTGAAAAACGTCTAAGCCTTCCAGGCATATTCAGTGAGTATATATGTGTTATGCTTTGGATGTGTGATATTACGTAAGCACTGGTCTTACATATGGTGTTGAAAAAGGCGTACTTCGATAGAGCAAGTTGCTACTAAGCTGCGGTCTATATTCATGAAGGAATCTATCACCAAAAGAGATTTCTTTCGAATGCTTACAGCCATCAGCTATTTTTATATTATTCGTGTACTTTTTGCGTTATATTTTTGAGAGCGAAAGGGATATTAGGATTCATAACTAAAATCTAGTTTCCAGAGCACTATTCGGTTTATTCATTTAATTGAATTTTTGATGATTTTCGCTATACTTGCTGGTAATGCAAGCCATTTCTATATCATAACAATGCCACAAGAATAACGAATCGTATTCAGTTGCCAACACATGTCCCAGAAATTAACTTTGCTTTTTTAATACTTTTTTTACACTAATAAATATTGCACACATGCATAAAGAATTACATAGATACATGGAACATTATTTTATGTTCTTGTTCAAATTCTCCGCGAATTATTTAAGGAAGGCTTGGAAAATTAAGTTGGCGTATGATTTCATTATCCAGGTTTGAGTGCATTAAGGTGTAAGTACATCTGTAAGCCACAGCAGCAGCTTTTTGTGGCTCTTGCATTTAATCTGCTTACTGAACATCCTAAATTTTATTAGAGTTGAACAACACACATTCGTTTTTATTACGGAAAACACGAAAAAGAATGAAATATTTTTCGTTTCTACTTGGATTTCCATATCTAGACGGACTGCATGCCTTTAAATATGATGGAATGTTGGTTGAATAAATTGGAAAACGGAATTTCGTGAGTAAAAAAACCTAAAATAGGAATTTCGTGAGTAATAAAAATCAAAAAAGTGAGAGAAGCTTCAAAAAACGAAATTTCATCAACATTCCTCGTACGTACCTAATATTAATAATAAATAATATTAATTGCAGATAATGAGTACTAAACTTAGTATGCTTCTTCTAGAAAACTAGAAATTTGCTTTCTCTTCATAGAAGGGCTGGCTTTTTATGATAACCTTTACATATATATATGAAGTTGATTGGATCTTCGGGTTTGTTCTTACTTTGTTACATTTGTTTTATTTATTTTATATATATCGTGGAGGTTACAAATGGTTTTTCTTTTTTTATTTCAGAGCGGTTGGCAAAAAAAACCATCTTGGTGGCCCGACGTTTTATTTTTTTATGTTTCTTCGCACGCACTTGTTCCGTTTTTAATTCCGAACTCGCGAGTCGCTACAAAGAGACGAAATATTTCACATGTGTCATAACAGCCGCGGGTCCCTTTCTAACTGATCAAAAAAAGGTGTTATCCAGTCCTTCAGGGATGGCGATTAAACTAAACCAGCACATCCCCTATTAGTAGAGTCGGTAGTTATTTTCGTCCTTCAGGGATGGCAATTAAGCTGAACCAGCACATCCCCTATCAGTAGAGTCGGTAGTCATTTTTGTCCTTCAGGGATGGCGATTAAGCTGAACCAGCACATCCCTTATCCTTAAAGTCAAAAAAAAACCCTAGTAGTCAAAGAATCATCAGTATTTTTTTTTTCTGTTTTTAACTTACCTCGGCGGCGGCTATGACATAATAGAGGTTGAGCGTACTGCGACACGCGCTTTTATAGTGCTGGCCACCAGGCTGTCCCGTTATGATAATGCTATTCTTGCACGGGTTGATTTGGGTTCGATGACGCTTGTTTGATCGAACCTGTTAGGTTGCCTTACAAGTACATGTTATGCTTAGGCATGCAACTTACCTATCTGGTTGCTTCGCTTAATGCTATGTTTCTACGTATGAGGGTTAGTATATACTTATCTAGCTGTGCCTATCTACAGTTATGGGATCTGTTTACTTATTTTATGTTAACCGTTACGTATACTTTTTTGCAGCTTAGTGTTTGCTTAACTAGCTTTGCCTAACTACAGTTATGGGATATGCAGTGTTTATAATAACATAGAGGCCCTTAGTGACTAGCTAGGTGTGTTGTATATATGTATAATGTCTTAATATTAATGCGGGAGGAGGATGGTTGTGGTATCCCCTACATCGAACGAAGGGAGCAGAACGCTTCCTTACAGTGTGTATATGAAGACAAGGTAATCTTAAAACTAATGCGGGAGAGGGATAATTGTAGTAAAACCTCTGTAACGGACAACTCGGACGGACTACACTTGTGCGGACAAACTCGTTTTTTAGTAAGGAAGCAAAACGCTTCCTTACAATATGTTAGGGTCTAAAAAATCAACCTATGAATTAGTTTTCATCATAAAATATTAAAAATTAAACCTTTTTCTGAATGGCTTACTATTTATGAGAAATCTCGTACAGAATGGGGTTCAAGAAGTAGACCCACGCACGGTTCAACTTGATCCATCCAATTTTTATGAAAAATTATTATCATAAGCAAATTTCTATTGACAATTTATTTACTTTTATGAATATTCACCGTGAAATATTTTTACCTTATGAAGATTCTATTTTCATACGAACGGTTATATGAGAGGGCGTGCAATAATTGTCCCTCCCGAACCAAATTTTTCATATTATATCAGGTTATAATGTCAAAGAGCTACTACTCAGCGAGTTACGTCAAACAATTCTGTAAAATTGTGATTATTTTCCATATTATGATTTTTCAAAGTAAGGGGAGTGGTCGAAAAAATGAATCGTTCCGAACCATTTTCATATTTTTATTTCATGAAGTTTTGTGAAAATATCTCAGAAATGTACTGCCGAAAGGTTGAACACAAATGTACATAGACAGACAATGTAGTGAAAGATGAGTGTAAACCTAGGTGAATTTTTGATATAAACTTCGTGGATAATTTCGAATCATGAAATTTCTTTTTTTGTGTTTCAAAAATTGGGAAAAACGTTGACATAAGTGTGTTGCATCGGACGGCCGGTAGTTTGAAGCCGATGAAATTTGGGATTTAGGAGAATAAATAAAAATTTTTCCATTACACACATCAGTCCATTCCCTTTTGTAATCATAATATTTATTCGAAATAAGGCCGTAGGAATCACTAGCTACAAATTTCTATTATTATGCTCACCACTGTAAGATGGGGATATACTCAATTTGTTTTTTTCTCTCTCTCTAAATAGTTTTACTACGTGAGCGGAGCATTGTGAAAAGAGATCCTAACTAACGGAACTCTTTTATTTTGAATAACCATACTCTTTTTGTGAAGAGCAGGGACAAAGCCGACCGACGGAAACCCCCTACACGTATATACGCGGGTATACAAGATATTTGTAGGAATAAACTTGCTACTGCCGTAGTGGTCGCTTCGGTATAATCTAGTAACGGACTTGATTTGTATTTCGGAATGAACATTTTTCATTTTCATTCCTTGCTTGCCTGAAAGGATGTAGAATTATTACGGATTACGCCGAATTTCTCCATGGGATTCTTAGGTATTTGGATTGAAAGTCGTGGTGTTTTATAAAACTGTTGGCGTTGTGGGCATTGTTAAAACGTAATTTGTCCCTGTCATTATTAATTGTTGCGCGATATATAGGAAGAAGAAGAAGATATTGAACATTGAAATATTTGATATATTTACAGAAGAACAGATCAGAATTTAAACGACCCCGATGACAGCCAGCATTTTCTTAGATCTCCGTAAAAAGATAAGAATCACCATTTAGAAACATAATCAAGATTGCCATATATGTTAGCTCCATGCGATATAGGTGGCAAAGCAGCACATTTAAACAATCTCAATTTAACTTGAATTGAAACATACGAGGAGGATAACCGCAATTTCGCATAGTCGTAAGATTGACATGATCACCAGCCCTTCTCTAAGTTTAGCTTTAAATTATTGACAACGGACCACTAAACGCGAGGTACGATCCGAGTCATTACTTCGTTGTACCATGCCTCGAAAGTCCACCCGGTCGAGATAGATATATTTGACCGTCCTCAGCGTATAAATGAATATTGAAGTTTTGACATTACTTCATTAAATCGTCATTCATGAAGATACTAAACAAGATAGGCCCCAATGTAGAACCTTGCGGTACACCAGAGATAATACCTCTTGTCTGAGAGAAGGAGCAGCCGCCTTCTCCAAATTTATTATTATTATAAGTTGAAATAACGATTTTAAATTCTTCTTCCAACTTGGAAATAATAAAACTATCAATAATACCAAAAGATGGATATCCTGAATGTTACGTCAGCATTATGTAGTCGAAGTTTATCCTTCCTTTTTGGCTTTTATTCATATACATTATATATAAGTTAAGCGAACGAATTTGTTCGTTCCCATGCGGCCCAACTCACTTTTTAAATGAATTTCCTTTCATATTTTGAACGCTTTTTATTGATAGGATTTACAACTGTTCTTGGCTGCGACAACTGAACTACAACTGAACCTGCTGAAATTAAGTATTTGAACATTTATATAAACATAGTTCTAGATATGCTTATTCATAAAATATACTTATATTACGTTTACGCAAGATATCCTTACATTTATTACCAGATATGCTAGTTAACCCTTGTAAGACCAAAGGGTGTTGGATTATGTTCATTAGTTTAATAATACGGCATCCCCGTATGAAGGACATAGTTGAACTCTAAGCCACATTGGAAGACCGTCCCTTTCTGTTCACTCCTTTTGTTTGTCTACACTCCTTCCTACCTCACCTGACTGGTGTGGTTGATAGTAGAGTCCGGGAATATCACGATATTTAACCATCGATATACGAGCAAGCTCACCTCTTAATTCAGTTCAGGAATACCATCAAGCTCAGTTCTCAGGATAGTCAAGCAATCTCAACTCTCTACATATTACCGTGACCCTATTGAACACAAATATAAAGACATTAGAAGGACAGACGGACATACGAGCTTAAAAGACGCGTTTTATGCGTTTCTGACTTCTGACACAGCTTAACGTATATAATGAAGAGATTCCCAACGTGTCAGTTACGAACGTGAAAGAAATTGCAATTCTCGGAACAATTTTGAATGATAACTACGTTTATTTCGAAACCTTTCCAAACGGTCAAGTGGAAATTTTTCTTACGATCATAACAAAACCGGCAAACTATGCACAAGTTGCCGCTATTTTTGGAGCGGAATCTTTGGCATGTCGACTCAAAACTTAAGAATTTGTTCTAGTAGTAATATGAGAAAAATATGACTGCGTTTGAAAAAGTTTGTCTTTTCATATTAGTTGTTGTAAAAGAATTAACATAAACCATCAAATGGAATATTATCAATATCTATTTAGTTTAAGTATTAGAACGAGCATGCATTGAAGTTCATCAAATATTTAGTTGATTTTGTGCGTTTTAATCGCTCGCGAATGATTATGTTTTTCAAATATCGCTTATTGCAATCGATAAAAGTTGGGTCCTTTCCCAAGAGTCTTAGCCGTAAAAGATAAGTTGCTTCTTTTACACAGCATTCTTTCAATTGTGCTAGAAATCCTTAAAACCTAAAATCTAACAGCATTAAATGTAATAACTGATTAAGCTACGGACGCTAGGTGGACGAAGACGACGCTGCTTCACTTGTAACGAGCGAAGAAGGTATTAAGATTTTTGTATTCAGCTCTCAAGGCAATAATATCGCGTTTTTGTTTTTTTTCAGATGATTGCATATCTCCTGTCTATCATACACTGTTTCCTTTGGAAGTACATGGTTCTTGTTATTCCGAAATGCAAATGATATTAAAAGCTTCTTATCAGCAATTTTGTTGCACTAGCATGATTATAGAACAGCATTCCTTTGATATAGAAACCTTCACTTACTATTGTATTAGTACACTTTGTCAAAAGAATCAAAGAATCTATGGTTTTTTTTCACGACTGGGCATACGAGATGATAAACGTGGGTATTACTTATAGTTCTTACCAAAAGTGAATAATGATTGTATTTAAGATTTCTAACTTTCCGATATATCCTTTAACTTGTACGGTCTTCTGCTTGTTGATAGCCCAATTTTCTTGAACAACGTCAGACTAGTAAGCAACTGCAGTTTAAATGTTAGTTATATGTTTACCGTATTAATGTAGAAACCACGCAGATATATGCAAATTCTTGCAGATGAGTTTCAGGAACGAAATGAACGAATTGCAACGACGTTGCCAAAATCCCTTCGCCAATGTTTTTTTTCAGAAATTTTTACAAATATATTTCTGTTTCCAAATAAAATATTTAAATCTACTCCATAGTAAGTTGAACATGATTTTTTTGATAAATTGCTACTATGATCTCGTCTTTATTATAAAATATTAAAAGCATACTATTCATAAGAAATCTTATATGGGGTGGGAAATATACTCCTGCGGTTCAAATTTGGTCCAATTCATTTTTATCGTTATAAAACAATAACAATTTGGCCTTTTTGGCATATAAGGGTTTACATTTCGTGGGAATCCTTATAAGTGATATCCAAAAAATAGACCTATGTAGCTCAAATTCAGCAAGGTTGATTTCTTCGTCAAGTTACTGTTATGAACCAATTTTCACCATAAAATATTGAAAATTACACCTTTTTATCATATAAAGATTCAGTATTTATTCAGTATTTATAGAAACGGCTGCTGAGGTTCAAAAAATTTTCCCAATCGAAGCAAATTTTTCACGATAGTTTAAAATGTTAAAGTACTATTACTCAGCAAGTTTTGTCGAAATATTTTGAAAAATGCAATTTTTCTTCTTTTTCGCCGACGGACCGATCCAAAACATTTTCAACAGCGTTCGCTCTTGGGCCAAAACACGTCAGTTTACTAAATTTTATCAAAATATCTCAAAAATTACGATCTGTACATTGAACACCAATTGGTGGAGTCAGAGATACAGCTAGCAAATGTCAAAAATGTCTGTCCCTTATAAGAACATTCACTCTACTACCACGAAGCTCAATGCTCTGAGATAGCCGCGTAAAATTTTTCTAGCTGTTGGCTAGCTGCGGCAATGAGTCAAAAAAGTCCTATACTGATAGCAGAGGGGCAGATGAGATAGGGTTGATATGAAAGTGCAGATAAGACTAAGATCTTACCGTGTCAAGGTGATATGCTCAAACGGCAGCTTTTATATCATGATTACCCGACGTGCGTAATTATTTATTTGATGAGGCGAGACATATATACATAAATATATAAACTTATAACGGAGGGTGGATGTTTACAGAGTTACCTAAATTTAAAGTAAAATATGCATATTATAATTAACAGTATTTTAATATACATTGAATCGTAAAAGGTGTATCATCACATTTAAATATGTATAGAAATAATGATCAAATTTTGTTTATTTAGGTTTAAGTTAAACCTTTTGTATGAAGAAAAAAAAAGGAAAAAGGAAAGTAGAAATAAAAATAAAAGAAAATTAAATACCTACCTTTTGTTTTGGTGAAATAACAACGCTAAGTATACGAACAAAAAAAAGGAAAGACGAAGATAATGATTAGAAGCCCATCATCGATATCATCGTATACAAAATGGGTAACTGTTGTGCAGGTGCCAAATATACCGTGCCGTATTACCAACTGGACTATGGAAGTATGCGATGGCGCCACCTGAAGCAGTTGGAGGATTTGAAGGTCTTTTTCTGCACGCAACGAAGGTGATCATGTGTGTTGTAGAAATTAAAGGTATGGGATCGCAAAGATGAAGTGAGTAAGTGATTGTGTGGGTGTGTGTGTGTGTGTGTTTGTGTGTGGACGAAAGCACAGCCAATGACTTAACGGACCAATAAGTACATAGAAAGAGGCTAACGGACAGTAGGACCCTTATGTAACATTATGTAGTGATATAGGTTTTAGTTATTTCACAATTTATGTTTTTCAATGTAGCTGAGCTAGTCAGGGAGCGAAAACAATTCGTACCATATAGTATGGTATTGATATGGTGTTAGTGAATACAAAAGAAAAGAATACATGCAGCAGTGACTCGAGAGCAGTTTAATAAGTTTGTGAACGTGACAGTAGGGCGAAATCGCCGGAATTATATAGCAAGGGGAATAAGGGCGCTAAGTGTAAGGTTATCCGGAGCGGTAAGCAGTGGAAAGGTGCAAATGTCAATCGAGCTTCAAGGAAAATAAATTTTCTTCTGGGAAGAACTTCCTGGGTCGCAGCAGAGCGAAAATCCGGCGAACATTTTTCCCTTACAACTTAATCTTCTTCCAGCAAGAAATTCACAAATGCTTATGTACAAATTTCCCGCTATATACCAAAAGAGTCAACTGCGATGTTAGCGTTTTACTCTTGCAACAAATTTCACTAGATCACAAAATATTTATGTTACTTGAAACAGACTTTCTTGTTTTTTTTTTTTCTAATGTTCTCTAACTATATCCGCACTTAATAGTTTTCTTCAAAACCTCTCTGTAGGTAAAATATAACAACACCAAATTGGTAGACCATACGCATACCCCCACTTTAATTAATTTGCCATTCTTTTAAATATTTTAAATGCAATCCCGTCGACCTTAAATATTAAAGGAAAAATTCTAATAAAAGATAACCCTCCCAGACTATGTAACATACTTAAAGGGCGCTTAACATATTTGACTAGCTCGCCGAAATTGGGGATTTCACCAACGAAAATTTGCCCTATAGGAATTTTATAATTTTACGTGTTTGTAAGTGGAAGTGTAATGTCAGTGTCAACTTACTTTGCCAGCATTTTAATATTTAAAATAAACAATATGAATAATAAATTAATAGTAATTAAGTATTCTATAAAAAAAACTAATTAATATGAATTATAAATTAGTACTAATTAAGTCATTGACAATTAATTAACAATAAAATATATCTCACCCATTTAAAAATTCGCCGAATGTACATTCGTGATTTTAATTATATAAGAATTTTTATAATTTGTTTTTTTTTTACAAATACGAATATTTTGTAGAACTGTCGGTGTTGTGGCTGTTATTGTTATTGATGATGATGATAAAGAGGAAAATATTGTTGTTGACGTTCAATTTGGTTTTGCTTTATAATTGCTTTGTGCAGATTGTTTTTATCGTAGAAAGTGAAATGATGAAAACAACTAATGACTCAATGACCGATGTTTTTTTTTTGTTGGTCGGTCTGGTCCTTGGTCCGTTGGTCGATTCGATGTGTATGTCTGTCACCTATTGTCCCTCATGCGTGCCCCTTCCGCATACCCCGGACTACCATTGACTAGGCCATATGGAAAATTACATATTAATTTTGTTTACATTTGATCAGGATTTACACTTTTATTTCAATATTGTGAGATGTCTAATTTTATAAGCAATTATTACAGTTTATGTTTATTTCGTTTACCCTTTTTCATAAATAGTTAAACAATCATTCTTATATTTCGTTCAAATAAATCCGTCAACAAGATAGTTAAACATAGAAATTACTTAATTCTGATCGCTTGTATACATTCTTTAGGGGTTTTTTTTGTTTAATGCAATTTTATATATTTCGTTTACCCTTTTTCATAAATAGTTAAACAATCATTTTTATATTTCGTTCAAATAAATCAGTCAACCAGATAGTTAAACATAGGACTTACTCAATTCTGTTCGCTTTTATAATACATTCTTTAAAGGGTTTTTTTTTTTTTGTTTAATGCAATTTTATAGTACATTATTTTTAATTAAGCACGAACTGATTTATGGAATTTATAAAATATTCTATTAACAAAGGTGTAGTAATCTCTCTGCCTTATTGATGATCTGCTTCTATCCGCATTTGTTGTTGTCAAAAGTGGTTTTTCTCTTTGTTCATTTCTTAGTTTCTTTACTTTAAGATTGTGCGCCTTGTTTGTATCAAAGAAATGTTTTTTTTTTTTTCAATTTTTAATCCATTTGTGCGTAAGGATATTTTCTTCTACTTCTGCCACCAGCATCTCTATTACCACTTTTACTAGCCCGTACAAATTTGTAATAAGTAATTTGGATAATTTTTTTATTTGATTTAAGCAAAGGAAAATTTCTCAAAAGTTTAACGAGAATTTTCTAAAATTTTTATAAGAACACATTACCACTTTTATTTAACACTAACTTGATAACTAAATTTGTGCGTAAACAAATAGTAATTAACATAATTCCTTTTTAAAATTTTTCTGTTCTAGAAAATTTCTTTTTGCAAGAAAACTGAAAACTATGTAACTCTTGCTCTGTTTCTCTAAGCACCTCTCACACCAGACTCTTTTATTTAAAACAACATAATCAAAAACATTAAAGTCTCTTTTTTTCTTTCTTTTTAACTATGAATTTTTTTCAAGATCAACCAGAACCTTTCGGTTGCAGCATCAAAACCAGACTGATCGCTAAACAAAAACCACTACCAAAAATTCTTCTCGCATGATTTTTTCAATTCTCTCGTTTTCTTTGCATAGCTAACGGCTAGCCGCTATTTGGAAAGAACCGCAAAATCATATGATGTCCCATAACGGCATGCCGTTATTGAGACATTTTTGGTGCAAACAGACCGACAGATCCCCTACCTTAAATTGTGCGCGGACGTTACACAGTTAACCCTTATATACTATCTACTTGCATAATAGCCATTCAAGACAAAGACATCAAGCCCTTCCAGTTTAGAAATGAATGTTTTTAAGTAATTTCGTGACAAAAATAATTTTGACTTGCTTAGTATGTAGTGACAAACAGATTTAAAGGTTCTTTTGATTTCTTCTTTAATTCAAATTCTCTTTATTATTCTTATTACTTATTAATTTGAATTTTTGTTTACCTCTGGCTCACGTGAAGTGCGGTCAGTAACTTATAAAATAAATTATAACAAAATAGTAAAACTAAACTAAATTATTACCAAAGCTAAATTGGGTTACTTAACTAGGTTATAGCTTATCTTGCATTGTGTGTAGAACTAAGTTATAGCTACTATGTTAAAATATATAAAAGTGTAAACTAAGCATTTATTGATAAACGAGCAAGGGTGATAACTTGATAATGCTACAAGTAGCTCTTAAAATCAAATGCCTGCTGTACGGGCGACAACAGTTGAGTATATAATTTTGTTGATGTTGCTTTTGTAGTTATTTTTGAGGCCGAAATATATGTTCAATTTGTTTATGTTGCTATACTCACACAGAGCAGGAGGCACTTTCTGTGTTAACGTTGTAGTTTATCAATGTAGCAGAAGCGCTAGCGCTCCTAATGCGCGCAATTATCTCCAAAACTTATAGTCAGCGTAAATACAGCATACGAATATATGTTTCCAGTCAATTTGCGGAAAATAAGGCACACCGGTCAAAAAAAAGTACAAATGAATTTAAGCACTAATTATTCCACAAAACAAAAGTCACCAGTCAATCGTTATAGAAAATTTTCACAGAAAAAAAAAGCTGCCAATCACCGAGTATGGTTGCCCGAGATATCCCACATTTTGCTCCACCTATAATTGATGTTTAACGGTTACGAAGTTGCCAGATGATTTTCTACAACTATTCACCTGCACTAACAAGTCCACCTATCGACTTCATTTAAATCCTTGCGATCCTTTTGTTTGCTAGGGTACTGTGTATTCTATACTTTGGGAAGATTCCCTATGAATCCTTCCCAAGTGTGACGGAGCGTCGTTGATGGTGAAACGTATGTGTAACCCTAATCTGCTCGGCTTCAATGCGCCAAGTCTTTCCGTCTTATAGATTGCCAATGAAGCTCGGCATAAGACGGTCCCTAAATCTTACGCGCAGGCGGGTTGAACGCCTAATTAAAAATTAGCGAATTAAACTCTTTGAATTGCTTTGTAACAATTGGAGTTCTTTATTCAGAAGTGCACTATTTACGCTTAAATTTACAGGTGAATTAATGCTACGTAAACACTAATTAATTGGAGCGCCTGGCATCGTATTGCAATTCGTAATACAATTCCCAGCCAGTTGAAGTGCGAGTAAATTTTTGTTTTTCTCTTTTGCTGCAGAATTATGCCGCACTTCAAAGTGGATGCATATGACGATATACGATCACACTACAATTGAAATGTTGAA
>CCAG010004740.1:0-33817 GCA_001077435.1 Glossina morsitans morsitans | reverse complement strand
ATCGAAAAAGGAATATTAAAATCATTCGGATCTATTTATTTAGATCAGAAAATGATTAACTTCCTTGTTCCACACAAATTTGATATTGTACCCGAGAATTTTCCCATCCAGTGTGATGGAATACTCGGGATGGACTTTATAAAAAAATGTAACTATGTTCTCACAATATGATCTAGGCATACAAATGCCATTAACTCAAATGATCGAAAAAGATATACCACTATTACCCGCAAAATTAGAAGTGATTAGACAAATGCTGCTACTAACCAAAGAAAGGGCAGTGTTGGCATCAGACCATAATACTTCAATCAGGCATATTAGTGACCAGTGTTATTCTAGATAGTAATAGTGACTTCATCAGAGTGATCAACTTAACCATAGATGATGTAGCCATAAATAGTAAGGATATTAAATTTGAGTCGCTAAATAATTTGGCTATATATATGTTCCGAGCAATACATGCTCAAAAATTTAAGAGATGTGTTCCAACTATGCAGACAAAACAATCTGAAATTAAATCCAGAGAAATGTTCTTTCTTCATACATGGAGTAACATTCTTAGGCCATAAATGCACTCATAAGGAAATACTTCCCGATGACAGCAAATATCACATAATCAAGAATTAGGCAATCACAAAAGATGCAGACAGTGTACGATGTTTTTTCGAGTTTTGCAACTATTGCAGGCATTTTATAAAAAATTTTTCGGATTAGAAGGCAGTCATACAGGAATTACACGTACCCTGACAAAAATATTATTACTGGCCACAAATAACAAAAACAATAGCTAAATATGTAAAAGAATGTCCACAATGCTAAAAAGCCAAAAGCACAACGCATACCAAAAATCCTATGACTTTAACATCAACACCAGCAACTGCTTTCGATACAGTCCTCATTGACACCATCGAACTTCTACCAGAGATGGAAAATGGCAACGAGTACGCTATAACACTAATCTGTGAGCTTACCAAATATCTAGTAACAATCCGAGTTGCAGATAAGAATGCTAAAGCCGTAGCAAAGACAATCTTTGAAAATTTTGTTTTAAATTACGAACCCATGGATTAAATGATGAACCCGTAAATTAAATGGTTGGGATGTTTGGATAAGATACTTCCAATATTGTTTCAACACAACATTTGTCACAACACATCAATGCTACGAACTAATGGTTGCAAGGTCGCCCAGACAGCTAACATCCCCAAAAAACAGACAAAATTGACCCTCTGTATAATATAGACGATTATGTTAAGGAAACTAAATATAGACTAGATATAGCATACGCGCGTACTAGGTTGCTCTTAGATAAGGGAAAAGAAAAACAAAAAATATACTATGACAGAAAAATTATTAATTTGCCTTTACAAATAGGTAACTTAGTATTATTAAAAAATGAAATGGGACATAAATTACAAAATAAATATTTAGGATCTTATAAGATCGTAGGAATTAAAGATAATGATAATGTTGAAATCAAAGATAATAAGTATAGAGCCCAAATAGTGCACAAGAATAGATGAAAATCGTACAGAGATACAAAATAAAACACTAAACGTAAGGGTGCTACATAAATAAAAATGTATACAAAAACATATAAAAATATATTCATAAGAAAGTATTTATAACAACCCATTGGAAACAAAAGAAGTAATAAAAACATCATTTAATTGTGAATTTCATTGTAAAGATCATTCTTCCCAAGAGAGAAGGATTAGCATTATTGCTTTCATAGATTTTATTTTATTTTAGTTATTGGTATTTATTTTATTTTATGCTTGGTTTGCGTATTACAATTATAATAACCTAGTTTAGCACAACTGTAGCTGTAAACAATAACCCGCATTATACATTAACCTCGATTTATCAAATAGACTAGCGTAAGCACAAATGACTTACGATACAGATTTACTCATAAGCAATAGTCAAAATATCAGTAGACAGTAAGAAATCTTCAATAAGGTGAAACACAACAATGAAATTAACATTTAACAAACTAATTTATAGTATACACCTACCTTGTCTAATGCTGCTGATAGTTATTCAGTGAAACTTGTCCCTAAGTGTGATAAAACGTACCAGATCAAAAAGTTTATTTCACCTAACATAGCTCAAATAACCAAAGTCGACGGTGGACAACGAAATTTTTAAAACAATGTTTCCGTTCTCTTTCTTCAGAACTGGTAACAAAAGTTCAATGGTGCTAAAGCCAAATTTCGGCATACTGTCATCAATTTAGAAAAGAGACAAAAATGGGCAAAAGGAAAACCTTTCAATAGGTCCGAACAATGTTCGGACGCATCATCGGGATAGCATGAAAGAGAGGTCGGTTCTAGCATGGGGATCTCGAAGCCCACAGTTTTAACACAATTCAAGCCAGCCGACCGTCTAGATCGACAATCCGAACGCGTTTCCAAGACTCAAGCTGCCGAAGATAAGCCACGAAAACATGAAAAAAAACTTCTCTTATACTACCCGTCAACAACAACAATACGGACATCCGAATGATAGCAAGCTAGTGTTACCAGTCCTACAATGTACGACGTCATTTATTACAACACCCCGGCAGATGCAGCTGAAATGAAGAACTTTAATGAATGATTCAGCAAACTCCCTATCACCCACACCAGGTAAAGAATTCTTAAAAGAATTGGCCATGAAGAAGGGAGTTCGCCTACGTACAACCCTGGCGTGGGGGAAGCTCTAACAGCTTGGAAGCTCATAATGTGGATCGACGAACCAATTGCTACTACACCGGCTCGGCTTGGTGTGCTAACTCTAGACCGCCAACCCCCTTTTTTCGTGGGCCTGGATATGTTCAGTCGAGAGGTCCGATGCCCTCCCACCATTAATAGCCGAAGGATGACAGAGGCATCAGATTGGCCTGAAATCTGAAACATTAATCCACAATCGAAAACCATTGTAGACCCAAATTCGGTTTAAAAATTTCATGATACACTAGTTCGCCCAACCGGGTGCGTCGAATACCCAGAGACCGAGTACCGTAAATACCAGCAGTGGACCCTCTTCGTACATGTCGTGTCCTGAAACGTCGTCACAGACTATCAGCCATGAGTTGCGGGCGTACAGACACGTTCAGAAATCCAACTGGGAACAAAGATCTTTCAATTCCTCCGTTCACCATAGTGAATGCTACTGGAATCCCTGAAGAGACGCTACAACGATTAAAGCCTAAAATTCGGGAATACCAGTGTAACTGTGTTAAGGACCAAAGGTCCTTACGGTTATGGAATGAGGGTGTGTAACTAGAACGTATAAAATTTCTTATCAAGGTGTAATATCACATTTGATATTTAAGAAATATTATTAGGGATTTATTCACACATTTATGTATAAGAATGTACATATATTCGTATATGTTAATATTTGACCCAACCTACATATCCGACAAGTTATTGAATTGTGTGTTAGGCCAACATGACATAAATATCGCGGAAAATCTTGCGAGAAAGGAGACGATCGTTAGCCTTATACCGATAAGGTCATATTAAGCTACAAATTCGAACAATTGTTTATTCTTGATTTATAGCATAGAAATTTTACCGTATTGACGCCAGCCGCTAGCTAGATTAGTAAAAGTATGGAATCGTCTGCTCCAACGGTGAAGCCTGTTTGACTACCAGTCCTTCATTCCCCGTCGGGCGCCCACTGAGAGGGCTGCTAGAACGAGCATCGAAAAGATAATCTTACGCAACGAGAGGATGTATTTAGCGCGATTATCAGTCTACGCTTTGTACGGTAATGAAATTGCTAGTGAGAAATAACGTCTAATGGTGTGTGTGTGACGGCGAAGCGGGCATCGTGAAAGTAAGATGGCGACACATCGAGTTACAAATTGCCCATAACGCGGATCCTGGACGCAACGAGCGTAAATCGGACGTTCAGAGGTAGTAAATACCACGTTACAAAACATAGAAAATAGAAAGAATATTTATAATAAAAATAAAATATCCTATTCACATTTCATTCATGTAAAGTGGTGTTTAAGAAATAATCTTCTTTTGCGGGTTCAAAGAATAAAACAAGAGAACAACAACATCGTTATATTAAGTTTGAATTTATTAGTTAAAAATATGACAAAAAAAAATAAAAAGAAGACCTGGCAATGTCAACAACACTGCAGCAATGCTGCTGGTGGCTGATGTTGTTATTGCAAAGGCAGGGGCAGATGATTGTGATGCGCCGTATTGACAAATACTTTTGCAGCTATTTCATTAAAGCTTCCCAAGGAACCATCCGATTTAGCTTACCACAATTACACTTAGTCATTGCTAATGGTCATTATAAAAGAAACGAAGATAAAATTTTCGGTAACTAATATAACATACGAGCTTATATGTGTACGATAGCGAATATTTGCTTGTGACGAATTTCATAATTATAACAAAAATTAGCAGTTTCAGCCAGACTCAACGAAATTTTCAGCATACATTAACGTGAGCACATGCGAAAGATTATCTTCTTGAAATTTATATAAATAATCTGAATAGCGAAAAACTTCTATTAAAACACTCTTTCCTTTTATTTTTCGTTTTCCTCGTTATATCATTAAACCAACAATGAAGTCACAGAAAACCAAAACCATGCGATAATTTTAAATTTTACACGCACTCAATCTCATACGCATTTTACTTGTTTGTCTTCTTCGCTTAACTGTAGTGATTACAGCATGATGGTACATATCTCGTTCACATGGCAATCACAGCGGGGCACAAGAAGACCTATTGTGGATCCAAAACTATTCTTTTCGTATATGCACTTTTTTCTACCGTTTAATTTTATCCGGACCAGCTGGTAGATAGCAGCCCATTATTTTCGATGCAACGTAATATTTTTTGTCCTGGTTAGCATTTTTTTTTTGAGGCATACCGGTTTCCGCTTTACTAACTCGATATTTAACTGTTTTCTGGTACTGTTCTGAGGTTATAATAACATCAATTTTTCTTCGATAACAGACTGCTCATCTTGTAGATTCTTCATGTCACAGACATCTGACACGAAGCGCAACCTCTATCCGCCTGTGTTTATTTAATCCTTTTGCACTATAGATTGCAGTTAGGTTGGTTTTTCCACTCTTTGGCCTTATGTTTACTATATTTTACTGTAATTTAGCCACCACTTACTTACTTCTCCACGTTTTAGAAATATGATCAAATTCCAGACATTCGAAACACCTGACGGACGCTATGTTCCCACGTGCTCTGAAGGTTACACATAAAATTTTAATTTGGGTCTTCTGTTTGCAGCTAGTTTGCTACACAGGCCCGCAATTGCAATCTGAGTGCTTGCAAAGGAATTTTTCGTCGCCTCTATCGTGCCAGGAGCCTTTAGAGCCTTCGCTATATCTTCTTTGTCCGCTTAGGCTTTGCCTTTGATCACGGTTTTCCTTTATCAAGACGATTAATCTTTGGTTGTTCGCCAAGAAAACTGACGATTTGCGCCTTATGCTTCATCCAACTTCCTTCGCGTGATATTTGTTAATTTTCACATCACTTTGCTGCCTTTGAGTTTTTTTAGTTTAATCATATCGTCTCCCAGATTGCGTAGGCCATCATTTTACTTGACTTTTTTTTAGCCTGTCACTAATGGAGATTTATCCGATTTTTTTAATAATTTACTTCACCTTGTTTCCGAACATGAAAAGTTGATGACTATTGCAATTATATACTATCACAATATAAGTTTTTATTCAATATATATTCTATCTATATATAACTGAATTGCAAGTGAAGAATAAAATGGAATTTCGATTTATTGTTTCTATATATTAAAAATGAAGCAGAATGACTTCCACGTTTAATATAAAAAAACTCGACGGAAGAAATTACGATTCTTGAATCCTAAAAATGAAGAGTGTCCTTGTTTATCAAAAGCTACTGAGTAAGGTGCTATTCCTAAATCTCAAGATACGAATGCATATCGTTGTTCTAGAAGACCAAGAAGCAAAGGCAGTGGTAATCATATTAAGCATTCCTCCTGTTCGAATCCCGTGCATATAAAATTGCAAGCCTTCACGAGAAATGGATAGAAATATATTGCAAGGAGTTCATTCAACAAAAAGACCTGCAACGAAAGTGACTTTTTTTAAACTAAGCTCAATGAAGATGAACGAAAACGACTGTAGACAGAGTTTTGTGGTCAACTTGATTTCATTTGTTGAGAAAACTATCTACCTCGATAATACGGTGCGCTTTGCTGCTGTACGTGCCATAGGCGAAACGAAAAAAAAATTAAATGATCGGTTTTATAATCCCAAAATAAATCCAAACTCTTGGTTATTTCATTTGCATCATGAAATTTGAGAAGTTGTTCACAAACCCCAAGTGAACCATCACGTAAAACCCACCACGAATTACTAAAAACGCTGCTGGGTTAATTCTGTAGGTGACGGTATTCAATTTGTAAATTTTGGTGTCGTAATGTATGCCATTTTTCCAAAGAACGCATTGTGGATAATCGTCTGGATGAGAAACATTTACACATGGATAAATCTTGAAAATATTACCGCCTAAAGCTACCTTAAAAAGCCGAAAGCGTGAAAGTATTTGTAAATCCCGCGTATATAAGTGCAGGGAGTTACTGTCGGCCCGCTTTCACCATTGTTACTTATGAACGAAATAGTGGAACATCACTAATATGGTTTTCCCTTTATTCTTTCTTGGTGTAATAACTAGAGCAAACAAGACGAATTATAAAAAAAGAAAAAGTCCAGAGTTCACCTGTATAACATAGGGGTGGGTCTTGCTTAACCAACTGGTTTGCTTTACGATAACCCATGCACAACATATTATAAACAGACCTAGAAGCAAAGAAATACATCAAGATAAATATAAGTACGGCTGTGAGAAAAATAAAATAGAGAGTAAAACGAGCTTAAGCAATTGAAGCGATGGTCGTATGAAGTACGTGTAACAAACTGTCGACAAAGACGACCGTTCTCTTTAAGAAAAAAAAAAAATGCTATTATTTTTTTACAAAACGAACGCGCCACAAGCAGTGTGGTATGAAAATTCACCAATACTAACAATTTGTCGTGGAAAGAAGAAGAACATAAAGAAACATTATTAAAGGAGCAAGTGCGATGGTTTCGGTTTTCTTCCAACGCGACAGGAGAACTCCAGTTGTTAGAGAGAGATTAAAAATGATTGATATGGCCTCACAAAGTTCCTTAGCGCATAATTTAAGAATACATGATAGGACGCCATCATTCCCTGGCACGCACCTACACTGTAAAGAACTTAATTAAACCTTGTGAAACGCCGTACACAGAAACTACCAAGTTGGAAATTTATGCAGAGTTAATCTTGCGCAGGTAGTTACCACCAGAGTCGAAACTAGCAGTAGACAAAATTTGTTGAAAGCAGTCGACAAGGAGACTCGAAATTTCCAAATTTTTAAAAAGCCATTGAAAGTTATTAAGGCAAGGAATGTAGAAACTCTTCTTTTAGAGTTAATAAATTAATAAAATTGTTTTTCAATAACATGGCAAGAATTTTACGGTTTCTATAATCCTAGCAGTGAAAGCAAAACTAATGTTAGAAAATACAATTTTGAGCAGTGAACTATTGGCTTTATTAAAGGAATATTGTGGCCATGCGATACTTGGTTGATGAATAAACATTGGATCATAAATCCAAAATTGGTTTTTTATTAATTTAATGGCATTAAATACCTAGGTAGTAGATCAGCTTGGTTATCACTTGATTTCACATATTGACAATTTATAATTGACAATTCGTTGATTCTAGCTATCCTGTTGGCTAAAAATGTTTGAAATCATCTTGATGAGGAGGTCATCCATGCTAACGCAACATAAGAATCTGACCACAAATAAGTAGAAGTGTCAATCAAATTCAAATTCGTTTTCACTCTTAATGTCAGTTGTGCGGCTAAGAGTGCAACGCACAGTTCCAATCGTGAAATTATTTGAGTTTTTAATGCAGCTACGTGGGATTTAGTACCAAGGAGACGTATTCTCATTACTCTGATTGTGTCCTTTGATCTAATGAAGACTGCTGCCTTTTCAGAAGCGTCAACAAAACTGTGGAGCTGTGTAGTTGGCTTTATCTAATATAAATCGGGGTATATCTCGAAATTTTGACCATTTATATTCAAGATTGTCTGGTAGTTCTTCGTCCCATGTTTGCTGAATCATAATTTTGGCAACAACAAAAACAGACCCCAATAATTCTAGAGGGTCAAAAATGCTAACTACGTCTGAAATGAAGGACCACTTTGTCATCTTAGACCACTCATTCGATTTTAACTTTACGCACAATGCGTCTTCTTTTGGAAGCCATGTTAGGCACTTAATTTATGATTACCAAAGTCCAAATCAATTTCTTGGTGACTCTTGGGATGTTGTGCAACAATGTAGTATGATTGGTATACCATGGTGTAGAAAGCTGAATACCGCCTGCTAAACAATCATCAATATAAAATCTGTTTAGTGTTGCTTTAGTATCTAGAGGATATTTATACTGTAAATGTTTTCTTAACTGCTGTAAACATTTGGTTGCTAAGTAGGACGCTGGCCTGGTTCGGAATGTTGCCGTGTTTAACTCATAATATTAAAGAGAATAATTTGGGTCCTTTTTCTCCACACATTAAGTTGAAACTTTCGATCATCAGGTTGGATTAAAATTTGTCGATAAGTCTTCCTGACATTTGGTGAATCGTAGTATTCGAAACCTCAATAACATGGAAAAGAGGTCGTTTAAGTGTTCTATTCTCTTAAATCTTTATTTTTAAGCCTTGCAATTATAATAAATTGATGGCTATGGATTTGAAGTCACCTAATGAAAACGGGTTATCGATATATGGTAAGCGCACCACAAAGCGAGTTGCTTTGCTTCGTGGAGCGTTTAAAGAAAAGAAAGGAAAGCTTCGCATCTTTTATATGCTAGTGGTTGTTGCTCATTTAACAGATCAACCTCCTCTAATCTCCAGAAGCATTCTATTGTTTGCTCTAGTGTTTTTTCTGTTTCCGTAAAAAATGCAAAGAGTTGCCAATTATGAAATTATGCAGCTAAGTACCGTATTTTGTATGCTTGGCAATCCCTCTTTTAACATCATTTGTCCACGTTGAAGCAACTCAAAATAAAATCCTGCACCCAAAAGCACATTAATATCGCCAAGATACTAGAATAACGAACTTGCCAATGATATTTTAATCGGAACTCTCCATCTTTCTACATTGAGCTCTACTATAGGTGGTTGTGGCACATTTTGCGACAAAACTAATTTGATCGTATTCAATAATCACCGTTCCTAAATTATAAATCGACATTGATTGCATGTTGCGAAGACCCTTTACTTTTGCGTAAGCCCTCAATCTCAATAATGGCAGGGTTTATTGATATTCCTAAGCATGTGACCAATTTCGTAGTAACAATATTAATCTGTCATCCTGTGTCAAGAATTGCGCGATAAGCTACACCCTGCCCGCTGGATGCCTTTAATATGGTCATTGCGGCAATTAATAGCATAGATGGAGCCTTTCCCTTTGCCGATCCGCCGGGTGGTGTCAAAATGATGATTGGGTGGGATTGGCTGGTGCTTGAGCTATTGCAGTCATAAGAGACCCTCCTTGGTTGTCGGCGTTTGCTCAGGCTGTTTATAAATCACCTGTCGTTGATTTTTTAGGGTGACTGATGCAATTATTATTTTTAATGTGTAGCAACGTATGATGAGTGCGTCCGCCTTTTTTACATTTTCTCGCCTTGCAATTTTTGATCACATGGCGAGGACTTGAGCAGTTGAACCAAAGTTTGTTTTTCCCACTAATTAGCTGCGGTTGTTTACGGGAGATTTCAAAAATGTTGACAATTGAAGTAATGCATCTTGCTCTTGTCCACAAGTAATACATCTGTCCTTCGCTGCAGTAACGGTTGATGCGAAGACCTTCTTCGGTCTTTTACCCTTCCAGTCAGTGACGTGAAACGATTACAATCAATTTTCTAAGAAAGCTACAATGTTGACTACTCTTGGCAGTGGATCTGCTAGAGATTTTTCTTGCAAGATGTGTGTAGTCTTATCAAGTTCTTTTTTGTATTATTTGTTTATTTATTTTCCTATTGACGCTTATGTAACCTCGAAGTCATTAAGGTCTATTATAATACATTAAAATGTGTGTACAAAAGGTGCAATGTTAAAGTAGAGTAACACACAATGTTCTTAAACAATCTAAAGAGCAATAAAGTAAATTGAAGATAAAGAGAACAAAAAAAAAGAAATAAAAAAAAACGGGAACCAAGAATGTAACTAGCATAGTATGAACGGAAATAACACCACATCCCAACCGCACCACTATCCCAATACTAAGTAACTAGCTAATCTCATTTATTAGCGGCGAAGGGCTTCGATTGTAAATGAGATAAAAGCATAAGCTCTTATAACTCTTATCTGAAAGGATTTGGCCAGACAGCACGTAGCTCGAAGAATCAATAGAAGGCTATTGCGAACTGACCTGCGAAAACATTAAAAAGCTTCGTCGTTATTTGCCGCAGGATAATGTTGTACAGATTAAGGAAACGCTTAACTTTAATAAAATTAAGGGAAGAACATAACCTGAGAAAGAATACCTATCCAACATATCTACATTACAGTCTCAATTTCCTCAGGTTTGAATTATATAGTCGAACTATAAACGGGAAATGCACACCAAATAGTACTCCGTGTTAGCTTGATATCCTTCCAAATTATCGACACTCCCTGCAAATATAATCTGCAAAACACCAGCAAATGCGTAGGCCTTACACGAAGCTAGTTAAAAATAGTGAGGAAATCATTCATGTACACGGTAAAGAGCAAAAGTGCCAATGATCGAGCCCTAAGTCAGATCACTGCGAACCTTTAACGGGTCAGACTTGACAGCAACCACAGATACAAATTGTAAACTATCCGGAGGGTGGGATTCTATCGGAGCAGCAGCAGCAGTTATAGTCAGTAACAAAGAATTAGTGCGTTTTTTAAAGCGATGCTGAGATTCAGAGAGTAGCGAGCTAATGTGAAGGTGGTTGATAGTTTGTTCCTTAATTATATGTTCAAAAACCTTCAAGAGAAAAGACAAGATTATTCTGAGATTCGAGGGATCAAGTGGCTTCCCACTTTTCCTGACAGGAATAGTACGAGCACATTTCCAAACCGGGCGAAACTTAGGTTTAGTAAGAATATGGTTAATAACATGTAATATATGAGCATCAATCCAGGGCCATATTAATTTCAAGAACCTAAAAGAGAAACCATCCACTCCTGGCGCATTAGTTTTGATATTATCAAATGCCGCTAAAAGTTTTAACATGTTTATCCCTGGAAACGAGAATAGCCCGTAACAGTCATATAAGTTACTGTCATATAAAGATACTGCGCCCTATAGCGCCGCCCAACTTAATAGAAGGGTCTTTGGCATACCTTGAACTAAACATAATTAAAACGTTTTTCCCCGTGTAAATCGCCTTTCTTTTGCACTATTTGGTAATCTTGGATACGAGCTCCTCCACATTCTTAGTGTCAGTTGGCAAGCCACTCCCTCTAACATCAAACCTGTTCAAGCAGCGAAGCAGCACGTTACCTTAGTGCTCCAATTTAACCAATTTGGCCTTCATATTGTTCAGATCTCGTTGCATAGCCCGTTGGTCGGTGGACATTTCGTTCCGCACCTCAGTAATGTTCGCACCAACTTGCTCATTGTGCTGCAAAAGCTCGACTCTAAATTCATTAATCTCCTGGAGACCACAATTACGCTGTTCCAGCGCTAAATCGCATATCTTTTTGCCTAAATTGAGCACCTTCTAAATTAAAATTAGGCTTAGTTTTCATCTGCGCGAAACAATTTTTAATTTATAAGAAAACACCACCTCCATCTAACGCTTTATGGCAACTAGTGCGCGTGTGCTTAAAAGTTCTGTTTTTAGTGTAGAAAGTGGATTGTTCTTCCGAGTCACCAGCACAGCCAAGATGAAGTGTCCTTTCGCAAAGATAAATATATGTCATTACGACCAATCGTTACATCTTTAGCACACACCAAGCGGCGACCCTCAGTAGGTACCACGATTAATATTAATGGCACAAAATATGAGACGATAAATGCAAGCACAAATGCACTAACGTACTCTGCGAAGTTTAGAACCTATATGGCGTTAGGTAATATATTTATAATATATGCTTGTATATTTTTCATGTAAAAACAGTTATAATTCATATATTTCAATTCTCCGATTTTACTTTAATACGATTTCTCTTGAAATGCAACAAGCTTGGCAGAATATAGAACTTATGCAGAATAATTTTACATTGGTTGTAAAACACATTTATTTTAGATGAAATAGTTTTGGCTAATAAACACATGGAGCCCTAGCGCTCCATCGTCTGCACTTTCTACTATTGTCGTTATTGTCGATGAGCGTAAAATAACTCCTTTACTATTTGTAATTTCCTAAAAATTTTATTTCTTTTGTATCTTCAGTAATTTATATTTTTTCGTGAACATTTAAATTTAATAAAGTTTTTTCTTTACGTAAAATTTTACTAATATATTTTCAACAAATCTTTTTATTTTACATAAGTTTTATCGCAGCAAACAAATTATACCTCAATTTCGCCAGAGCTGCCAGAGTTAAAAGGCCTTTTTTTTATTGAAACGTCCATCAAGATGGAATCCCAGAAATGCGCATCGATTATCAACTAACTTATGTGAGGTCAAAAGTGACCCATTCGTTTTGTCATAAATGACTTTCTGATATGTAACTGAAAGTGATTTAACATGGTTCTTTTGTCGTGTGTGGCAAGATTATGGGATTTATCAATAATCACTGATTGTTGTACCGTCCCTGTAGTATCTCCAAGGTGAGAACATAACTTTCTTCTGTAATCGGCAAGCGACGAATAAGCCCCTCCCCTTCACCGATTAGATTAACCGTTAGGTGCCATAATTGTTCAACATCCGACAATGGCCTTTCGTGTACCATTTCTGTGAACAGCTCTTGAAACTGTTTCCAGTTGGTGTGGTGACTTGCACTGTCTTTTCTTTGTCAGCTGTTCCATTATTGCTTCTTGATCTTGAATATATTACTCAATGTCTTAAGTTATCTAGTATCTATGCATTTCATTAATTGATCGTGCAACCCCTGCGAAGGTAGCCAATTTATTGTTTTAGCCTTCCCTAAAAGATACTGAGAAGAATGTGGTGTGTCATCCTCATGTATTTTAGCTAACATGTCCTTAACAATTCGTACTAATTGTTGTTGTTTCTGTTTCTGGTGTTCTGTGCTCCACTTGGAGTTAGCCGGAAAATTCCACACAGCACAAAAACATATACAGCAAAACTGTTGTTAACCGAGAAGTATTGTAGTAAATCGGCAATTGTTACAAATTTCCGCTCCTCGATACGGTACGTGGATATTGAAAAGAAAATGCACTTCAAAAATTCATTAGGTTCCTAAATGTAGGATTATTTGCAATTTATTATTTATTCTTTCTATCAATTCTTAGCAATACTTTTTGACTGCTCAACACAACTATTCTTTACTTGAATATTCTCTTACGGCTAAACTGTCAGCCGAAAATAGTCTACTTATATACATTTTTACAAGCATGTTACGATCACCTAACTTCATGGCTTAATTTTTATCCGTTAACCTACTTTTTTGCTAATCGTTTTCCTCGGCTGGCAGCTGTATGACGCGCCGCGAATGTGCACCTGGGTTTTTCTCTGTCGGTTTTCCTGCTAATCTTTTTCGTCGGCCGGCACCTGCATGACGCGCCGCGAATATGCACTAGGGAATTTATTTCTTACGAAAATCAATTAGTTAGCATTAACTGGATTTGGGATTTTCGTAACAGTATTGTAGAATAAGCACTTTTTGATCGTGCACACAACGCATGTTATTAATCAACAATAGCAACGCAACGAACACTCACAATAATTAAAAGGTTGCATAATACAGACGACACCGACCGCAATTTATTTTTAATAAGAAACATGAATTTGTACAGCCCAATCTTATTAATTACTTGTAGTTGTGCCAAAGTTTTGCAAGCTTTTCAACTTTTTTTACTTCCCTACACATTATATATTTACTCTAGACAACAGTTCAAAATAATAAATCATCACTGCTTGCGCAATAAACTGGATGATCAGTACACTTATTATAAGATAAGCGAGTCTTACTAGCTAGGGATTACTCCCACGTTCGCCCATTAGATAGATGTTTTATATGTTCTCCCTCCTAAGCTCTTGTTTTAAGCATATATATGGAAAGGGAGTTACAGAAAACATTACTAGAGAAATGAAATCGGGCTGATTTAACTTCGAGAAGAGGAAAACTAAGATATGTCATTTCATAACTCGACTAACACCTAAATGGTCGTGAGTTCATATTTCAAATATAGCGGAGTTTTTAATACAGACAAGCGCATGATCTAAGGCAGCCGACAGCCTTTAAAGCCATATTTTGTAAATTTATTTATAAAATATATACACAATAAATACTAAATGTTTGCATTTATTTTCATAGTTTTTTCGCTTTCAATTTTTTGAAAAAAAATTGGTACAAAGTATAGTAGTCAAAATAGTAGTCAACATCTGGTAAGTACGTTGGGCGTGACGGAACTTTCCATTGGAGCTGCAATAGTATATCTTTGTCAACTCTTGCAGCAAGTGGCTAAAAAACGCCATTTTTAGTCAATTCGTGTCACGACTTTTAAATTGTTGAACCCAAAACCGACAACTGTGATATAATGGAGCAGTATCACCACAAGCTTCTGAACGTGTTTGATGGGTTTCGGCAGCAGATATTTTCAAATAAACAATAAAAGTAATGAAGGTCGAAAGTGTAATTTTGAACGCTCCATGCGACTTGGGTCAGCATACGCTGAATAATTCCCTAATATTAAATGGAAAACTGTTATTTTATGTAGGGAAAGGTCAAACCATCGACTGTAATCGTTATGTACGCTGGTATTTCCTATTTCTGTATCATTTTTAGTTGTAGAAATCGCCTATCCAAAAATACACGCAATCGTCTAATAAACAAATTAAAATATCATTTTAAAAATAAAACCTTTATGTCGGACAGAGCCAAAAGCTTTTTCAAGGCTGCATATGCGTACTAGTTAGTGTGAAACACTACATTGACATCTAAACCCAAACTTTTCATTTGGAAATATAACTTGGCTGACTTCCATATGTTAGCCAAGTTACGATTTTCATATATTTAGAAAATATTGGAGAGGAAGGCATGAGTTGTTTGTACACGTGGGAAGCGGCGTTTTATTTTTTTATCTTTTTTGGACGTGTTACACCAATTAAACATTAAGGGCCGTCGTCATATATATCGTTTTTTCCAACATATGTGTTGTTATTGAACCCGATTCCACTACCACAGAATTAACCAAGTTCTATCTAGCAGGATTTAAGTTACAACGGAATTTATGGTTTTCCACAAATCTTTCGACGAAAGCCCGTATTTTATCTCTGAAAGGCAACTTTCGAGGTAACCTTCCTACGCCTCTAGTTCCTTTTACTGTTCTTGCGATCTACTGACCATTGAGCTGCCGCCCGGAGTCTTGCTGGGGAGTCTTGACTGGACTTTTGGCTTTTTTTATTAACGAGGCATTTGCTTCTACTCAGGCTGAGCCTGATGAGCCTCCTCTAATTTCGGTAGCGCCCTGTCCGTTCTTATTCATTCCCACCTGGCTGCAATTACATTGAGCCAATGCAGTGACTAGTGGCATGTCCGCTTTTGTTCAGCACTGCTGGCAAAATCTCGTCCACTGCTAAGATTAAGATCATCACATTCCTGCTGGCCATCTTGTGGAATATATTTCACTACTCGACATTAAAGCCCATGTTTTGATCTTCCACAGACTTTGGAATATCCGTTGATTCGACGTTTCCTGCTATGGGGAAGTGACCAAAGAACGCAAGATGTCGGAGTATTGTGCCCTCAAAAGAAATTTCAAGTCCTATGACTTTAATATTGCTATCATTGTGTTTAACCAGTCCGTCGCCTCTTTCCCCTTTCAGGTGAGTCGAGCCATCCCGGGCGGAAAGTGCAACCAGTATATTTGATTTTTACGTTTGACTTCAGATTTCATTTAAGAGAGAACTTTGTTGGGGTAAACGACTGACCGACTAGCCATGCCATTTCTGTCACTTATTTATCAGCAGGGGCAGTGCCAGTTGCCTGGGACACAGTTCCAGCCGTAGGGCGTTATATTGGGTTTACGTGGTTAGATGCCATGGCGTCATCCAACCTACCACGTTTGCCACCGACATCGTGCTTTCCCAAAAAAGAGGGTTTACAAGTCGTTTAAATGTGCCTCCTCGAATATCATGCTACCGTTCATCGGCGGTATGGGCCGGCAACGGCTAAATCCACTCAGGTTCTTCTTCCCCTGCGGGCTTGCCCATTCTCTGCCACCGGTCATTCGAAAGCTTCTGCAGAAGCTCCCTCGCTTCGATTTAGCTTCTTTCTTGGGTTCCTTGTACTTCTTAAAGTGACTTCAGGTTAAGCAGAAGAGAATATTTTCTACCCCTGTAGTACCAGAGCCTAAACAATCCTCGGTCATGAACACAACTTCAATTTTCTCTGCAGTTTCGCATGATAAGATCCTCGAGGATTTGTTTTTGTTGCTTTTGTGTAAATTTACTGTATAAAAACAATCGAAGCAGGACTCTTTTATATCGAGAAAGCGTCCTCAGAGGTTTCCAATTATCTGGGGTGAACAGTTCAGAGGCACGCGCGCATAGCGATATCTGCCACGGTACGTAAGACATTCGGGATTACGGATTTTATCGACTTTGCTTTTCTAGATCCCTCATTTCTAGCAAAAGATCGTTGGCACTTAAGTCCATGCGCAGCAAGCGCATGATAGCCTGCATATATATATATATATGTGCTTGGGTTTAAGGCCCTAAACGAGCTTTATTGACATTCATTCACCTGGATTTACGGGTACATCCTGCCTATCATCCCGTGGTCATTACTCCACATGACGTGGTAAGCAAAGGAAAAAATTTGTAAACTGTGCAGTACCCATTTTACATTTGTCCATTCCATTAAAAATAATGCCGCCCTGTTGCTAATCTTATACATCAAGTGTAGTCAACAACACAGTGTATAATCACAACAGAGAGATATACCAAACTATTTTCGCACAAAGAATCGACTTCTGTTCTTGACATTACGAAAACAAACATACTTGAGAAAAGCAAAACAGCAGTATGAAGACGCATAGTCTCTATATTCTACATACTTATTCTGCTGGTTTCCTTTTCTTGTGCTATTTATTTTTTCTCTTATTTTCTTGCTGCAAGATCATAATTATGTTTTGAAATCTTCCTTGTTGTAAGCGTGACAATCTAGTATTGTATCATATAAGGCTACCAAGTCCTGAAGAACAATTAAAGAAAACCAATTAAGTAACAGAAACTATTTAAATATGTGTATTATATATCTACTTACTTATTTACGCTTTAATTAATTATAAACTTTTATAAAATAACTCGTGGTGGCAGCTTTGGGTTATACCCCTTTAATAGAATATAATCGGTACAGTACACAGTAAATAAATGAATATATTTTTCGTTGGACATAGAGGTTTAACATAGCTCCGTTGGCCATTAAAACAATCCTTAATAAAATCCTCCCAAATTTTTCAATGATCTTTATTGTAGTCCATTACAAAATTTCGTTCTCTAAATGCTTGTGCATTCACTAAAAATTTAACTAGATCGGAACGAAACTCATTTGAAACTTGAAAATTGACATTGGTTTAGCGTTTAAATTACCACATATAAGAAAATCTTTATTTTAGCTTATATTTTAGTAAATTTTTGTGTGCGCGCTCGTTTATAATAAATAACCGTTGATTCTGGAATAAACATCATAAGTATGTAGCCAAACTATTACGTTTTTTATTACGCATCATTCTTTTTGTGTGTCTGAATTTTAGTTCGGTGTTGGAAGGTTGTGTGTGCGCTAGCTTACAAATTTATTGGAAGTATTTGGGGCGCTACGGCTCGTAATAAGTAAATCGTCATCTTGTTAAAGTGGTCTATGAGATTTTTAACACGGAAACTGGTTGAGAGGGATTGGGTGGAATTAGAACGCCTTCTTGTATGCAAAAATGATTTGCGTAATGATAGCATCAAACTCGTTATATGAGTAATAAAATAATGTGCAACCTTTACGGCGACGTGTGGACCGTCCCCTACGGGATCGATTTATATTAACATTCCAAGCTTGGGATATCTTTAATCCCCGGTAGATAGGTCTGCTGCCGTGCCGCCTACTCAGTTAGCGGTAGATTTAATGGATATTTCGTCGCCAAATCCAACCATGAGTGACAAGGTTCAGTATAAACAGCGGGATTTGGCCCAGCTCAAGGATAAGGAGTTTATGGTAATGCCCAATCCCGCGAGGCGTAGTTATGCCATGGCAGTAGAAAGAGCTATAAGTTATTGCAGCATGTTCTGGCATATGCCGTGCTTCTGCTGCTCCAGCATTGCTCGATGCACCAATCAGTGAAGGCATTATTGATCTTTCGGTAAAAACAGCCTCTACGAATCAGATTGGTTTACAGGCGCTGCCCCTGTGGTTGACCGAATGAATCTCAGGAACCTGATATTGCTTCTGTATCCGTGCTAGGCGGCACTGAGCTGATGAAGATTATGGGTCTACAGTGCTACTGAATCCTTCTCGAGGGCGCCGCTGCTGATTTGGATTCCCATCAATCGATGGTGATACCTGTGGTTATCGGTCTCGAAGCACGATGTGAAGAAACGCAATGTTTTTAAGTTCAGTTGCTCTCGTCAGACTAATATTGCTTCTCTTAAAATTATTGCTCCTGTAGCCTTGTTTGCATATATTATGTCGGCTGGGGATATTTGATGATGGGAGTATTTGCTTTGATTTTGTGATGTTTAGGTGTGATAGCTTGCACAAAACTGGTGGGGAATTGTCAGTCGCGGTTAATCATTGCTTTCATCCCCAAACCTTCATCTATGTTTTGTCGTTCTGCGTTTACAACAGCTTATTTTTTATACGTTAAAATAAAAATGCATATTTTTTAAAGCATATATTTCATGCTCTTACATTCTTCTAGCGTGTGATATTGCGGTTTACTTAGAGCACTTATCTTTGATTAAAAATATAGTTTGTTGCGTTAAACCCAGTAATAAGCCGGTTGAGCTGTGTTATTAATCTGCTCAATGTTTCATCGATTTTCAACAACGACTTTGGATGTTATTTCCGCTTTTCATATCCATTAATTTATAAAGAATTTTTTGATATCGTCCATGGGTTAAATCTTTTTCATCCTAATAACATCTTTAATACAAATAATAAACTGCTTAACTTAGTTTTCCTCTGTGATAATAATATATCTTTATTTCGAACTGAGACCCTGAAGACGGGCCTAAATGGTCGTTGTTGCTGGCCGTAAATTGAGTGATCAATAGTAATCTTTGAATAGTAATAATTGATTAGGACAGATATGGATATTGACAGATATTCATGGTTCTTTATTCCTTATTTACAGTCAGCTTTTTGCCGCAATTTCCGTATCAATTCCGTTCAAGTCTCGTCATACCTCTGTTTCCCTTATTTGGTATACTAAGCATTTACGGTTCGCAATAAAAAAGTAGGCTATTTGAAAAATGAAGTCGTAGGCGAGATTATAACTCCCTTAAAGCTACTTGTTATTCCAATTTTATTGATCCAACCAGACGCTAACTTCTTAAAAATCCAAAAAACTTAAAGACTTCGTAAACTTTGAACGAAAAGCTCAAGTTTGATATTCATACAGAAGGTTCAGTTAGTAAATCTAGATCCTTTCTAGAGTCTATAAAAAGATGGTCTAAAGAATTCAATGACCCAAACGTTACCAAGTGCTTGTACACATCTTTAGTTAGACCAACTCTTGCATATTCATCGGTAGTGGGGTTCTTAATTACAGATGCCATGTTGATCTAATACCAGACATACTAAAGCGTGGTTTTAAACAGTTGATTTATCCTCTCATGCACGGAAAATTGATACTTCGACACTATTAAAACTTTTATGGTCCTATTATGTATCTTAACAGAACTGCAAAGTACGTTACTACCAATTGAAATCTTTTTAGAAGAAACTCTTTGATATTTTTTTCTAAAAATTAGCAATTTAATGTCAAAAATGTTTTGGGCAGAACCAACCTATACCACACTTTCGCTATACTCGTCATAACTTTGCAATGAGAGCCAATAACTTTTTCTTTCATTGGACGGTTTTTGGTTTTCAGTAATTTACTCTGAAGGCCCCGAATTCTTGCGTTTTAAAATGCTATGTTTATTACACCTTTATTTAAAATTGCTTGACTTCGTGTTAAAAACGCTCATATACTTAGGGCTAGTAATATGCATGAACATACATTAATTACTATACATCGATATTGTTAAAATAGGTTTATATACATAAGACTAGCGCTAAGCATGCACGTCAAAATAAATAAATTAACATATCTTGTAGCACGTGAATGAGAGATACATACGCGCAGAAACAATTTTCCATCCCAGCATCTAGAACGAAGCAAATATTAAATTTAATACGTAGGGAACGGTGGCTCAACAGATCAGACAATATCAGACAATAAGTCTGTAAGCAAACAGACTTCCTTACCCGCTCCAAGTGTTCGAGTTCAATGTTATTCAAATGTAAATAAAAATTAACTAACCTATATGTAACTCCAGTTAAGCTCGTTAAACCCCAAGTTTTTACATTTAAACCTCTAGTCTTGTTATCTTCACTCAAAATTGTAATGCAATGCTGCATGACCTCGTTTTGCAGCTTTATATGAGTACTAATATAGTTTTCCGTAAGTCACTCTCTCAAGTAGCACGTAAACGGTGGAGTAAGTAAACACACCCCGTGATGAAAATTTTAGATATCGACGCATTGATGTGGCAGCCAACAGCTATAGAAACAGCGCAAACAACGATTTTTCTTTTAACAGCTCAGCAGCAGTCGAACTAACAGTCACACGAAGGTCATATTTCTTCAGTAAAAAGAAAGAAAGCCAGGCTGCCCACTAAATACGTGTTGGTTTTTTTCTTTCCGTACGAAGTAACTTCGCAATTAATGACATTGTGCAGTCTTCTTGAATTCCGCCAATATATAATTGATTTAACACAGAAATATGAATTCACCGAACAAATTTCTTGGAATGGACAGTTGGACAGATCTGAGCAAAACCCCACCTATAAATTGCCACCACCTATAAATTGCCAAGTCAAGATATGTCTATGTGTAATTTATACGCTCCAAAGACAAAGAAGAAGATAAAAGAAGTGAAATAAATAAAACACTCCGAAATGGTAATGGTGCTGAATTTATCAACATAGCCATCGATGAGTATTTCAAAAAAAATGGTATAAAACAGCAACTTACAGCACCGCACGCACCACAACAAAATGAAGTTGCAGAGCGGTTTAATTGCACTGTAATTTGAATGGCGAAACGTACGCTTACGGGCGCTAACGGAGACGAAATGCTACAGACAGAAGCTGTACACACGGCAGCATATTTAGGAAACAGAGCGCACACAAGAGCGTCAATCGGAATTAATCCGTATGAAGAATGCTGTGGTCATACACAAATGGTATCTCAACTAAAAATTTTTGGTTCACTGGCAGTGGCAAAAAGATAAACGAAACGAAAGTAAATTTATGATGTAAAAAATAGAAATGAATTGAAATTGTAGATCACGCATTCTTGCAGTAGACTCCTATGTGGCAGAGAGTGGTGTTCAGCCTAGAAATTGAATTGAAATGAACTGGATAAAGCATTGGAGATGGTAACTTCCCCAAATGTTCAACGTAAATTGCCGAAGTCAATTGCAAAACACAAAAATGTTGGCGACAAATAATTATGTTTTACTTCTTTGAATTGTCAAAAAAAAAAAAAAAATTAATTAGTGCCTAAATTTCATTAGCCCGCTAGATTCATTTATTGAATAAATAAAAAAAACGACTTTTGTGTTTTGTAAAATTTATTAACGCTATTGTTCCTTTTTATTTATTATTATTATATCCTTATTGCACTATACCTCTTATTCTTAGTTACAATTACTTGGTCAGCGAATGCCAGTGGGAAGAACCACGGTATATACTTAGAAATTCATTTTTCGTGAGAATTCTCATGTTCAACTGTTTCCTTAATTGCCGCGATCGCTTTTCTTTACGAGGAAACGATGGAGATAGCTATGCATCACTTTACAACGTTTCATATATCTATGCATATATATATCAATATATATTTGTACAGATGTTTTCATATTTAGAGATATGTATGATTATATCTACATCCTGCACCCGTCAGAGAGCAGTACTACTTTCCATTGACCCATAGTCCAATTCATTCAGCGAATTGAAGGCGTGCTTGTCGGTGGGCTGGGATCAATTTCGGGCAAGTCCGTGTGCTGTCAGGTATTTTTTGGCTAGGCTTCTTCTAACCGTCCACCAACTGACTTCCATTCCTCTAACTTCCTAGAGCTGCTGACCGAGTTAAAATGCATTTAACTGGTGATATTGTAGTGATGTTGTGACAAGTAAAACACTCATTATGCTGTGTTGGAACACGTTTTCGATTAATTGCTCGTTGCTAATTACAGCCACGGACCTCACATCGAACAGGATGTCGGCTTACATTTAACAGCCATTCCACTTGGCTTTATTTCTGTCCAACTTCAATTAGCGTAACCACTTGAGACACTACTTCCGGTATAGTGCTAAATAGTCTCGTATTCGGTAAAGAACCTTTCAGACTGAACATTGGGTAGCAAACAATGTCATTTCTAACAAATCTTATTCTTTTAAACCTACTCAAAGTCGCGGGGACGGGGGTGTTTATTGTTTTATTGCTACTGTAATGATTTGAAGTACAAGGGTAAGAATTATGTGTTTTTCAAAAGCTGACAGTGGATAGCTTAGTATAATTTAAGTTGTGTTTGCAACGCAAATTTAATTTAATAAATATTTGCGATTTTTTGCTCTCGAGTGTACTTTCTAAAGATATATTGATGCATGTACGTCATAATATGCATTATTTTTGATATATATATGTTATAATATATGTCTCTGGATATATTTTAATATTTAGAGATGAATGGTTGCATACAGAAATATATATGGTTAAATGTATATGGTTGCATGACGTGGAGGTAGGTTTGAGTAACAATAAATCTGCAGATGAAATGAAAAATATAAAAGTTAGAATTGAAGTTAACGATGACTGTACACTAAAGCTCCTAAAACCGTACTGAGTAGCATTTTCAATAAAATCAACGTTTTAAGACGGGATAAGCAATATGATCAATGACAAAATTTTGCCAAAAGTTGGTGCAAGCAATTAAGCCACATCGACTTGCCCATAAAGAAAAGTTCAAATTTGCGACAATTATAAAGTGACTGTAAACCTTCCTTTCGCTGTTGATGAGTACCAGGTAAATTAATAAGTTCGTAAATGCAGCTTATGGTAGAAAATTTAGCAAATTAACTTACTGAAGGTCGTGAGAACGAATAACATATTTACTAAAAATACATGTTGGTTTGCATGATCCGACGAGATTAGAGTAAGGAATTGCGAAAGATCCAGCTTTTTTTAGAAAATGTCGCTATCATAATCGATGAGTCAATACCGATGACGTATATTAATTCATTCATTCAAGTAAACGCGACAGAAATAATATAAACTTAAAATGGCAAGTGCCTCCACAACTTCTACACTTTGCTTTTCCAATAAGGCATCAGATGAATTTATTCATACCGCCGTTGAGTAAATTGCTTGATAAATTGATTAAATGTTCGAAAAGAGCCTTTTTCTATATTCCAAAAATTTCACAAAAAGTTCAATGTTTTAGGATGTTTTAGGATTTTTCACTGGCAAGTTTTTATAAAAGCTATCTTCACCGTTTTCAGAAATGATATTCAATAAACCGTTTTCCTTTCGATTAAAATCTTTTCATGTTTGTTGTTATAGTACTATTATTAATTTCCTTGTCTATCTTTCTGTGTTGTTGTGATAAAGTTTATTTTGCTTTTTTTTATTAGAATAAAACAAAAAGAACTCTTTTTTTCTGTTTCACACAAGCCAATTGCAATTGACTTACATAAAACAATGACTATACTCGTAATTTTTGCGACGAGTGCACAGCATAGACTGCCACGAATCTATAACACTAACTGACCAATTAAACTCTCTTTTGTCTTCTTTTTCGAATTCATATGATCGCCTCGATTTTCTGTGTATTCTTTTGCTTTCTTTCTCTTTTTTCGTTTGAAATAAGTGCAAACTATGTAATACATAAAGCAGGCACACAAAAACTCGGAAAGTTCATCACTATGTGCACTATAAGATTAATGTCCACCTGGGTCATCGTAGTCTAATTTTTTTTCCTACTTATTGTAGCATATATTTTCAAAACAGCTATTGGAGCTAGCTTTTTATTGGAATTCGGATTACCGCTTAAAGGAAAACAATTAGTTGGTCCGTTAGTAATACAGTATTCCCCCACTAAATCTTTTTGGAATGCAAGGGTGTACTTAAATGATTTCCGGGTATAACACAAGAAGCTGAATACCTTTATCAAAGCTGGCTTTACTTGCAATTTTGCCAGAACAAGTGTCCTAGTGCTACTGGCCGAGCTGCAGATGCAGTCTTAGGTCCAACGAAGGGATTACTCTAGTCTGTGGCCAACTGTAGGAAGCATGACATAGATTTTTATTTTACGGAAGCAAATGTTTTGGTAAAAAGCTAATGGCACGGTTTGGAAAATTGGAAAAAGGCAGCGGCTAGCTTCTCCTCAAAGTTGTAAGAAAACAACTTGTAGCGTAACATGCTGCACTTCAACTCCGTCTTTGCATAAAGCTTTTACCATGTTGCTCGCCACGCTTGCTCAACGATAGATATTTTGTATATGTCGCCGGCAAATCTGGTAAACGTGCCTATTTCGGTAAAGGTAGCGAGCGCTCTATTCTTGCTTTCAAAAATAATAACATTTCTTCGTAAACTTAGCTGATAATACTAATAAACCGAGTTTCCTTGCCCGTCCAGCAAGGGTATAGCAAGGGTATTTCCTCGTAGTGGTGACATTCAGTCTATTGCGGTTGATCTGATGAGCACCAAGTGACACAATTTACACAAGTAAATATAGTCACTACCACTATTTTTCATTCGTGATGTTCTTAATACGAATGGGTCCTCCTATACAGCAGGACCGTATCGAAGAGCAGTGTTCGCGTCAATATCCTCTGAGGATAACATAAAAAATGATCTTGCTTCATCAGCCCTATTCGTTAATTTAAATTGTATTAGCACCCTTAAATTGCCACCATCTCAACCAATGGTAGTAGTCTCCTCCTTTAATGTTTTTGTACCGAACAAAAAAATTGATATTGGGTTAAATAGATCTACTTGGCCGCTTTAGTTCTTAATAAAGGAAATTCTTACCCCCGAAATACTAATTCGGCAGTGCATACACTCGTAGAAAACTATGTGTTTCCCCAGTCCCAGTAACCATCGCTGAACAAAATGTTAGAGGCCTAAAGTCAAAAATTCGTTCTACTTACCTAAATTCAAGAAGCACGGAGTTGAACTTTTCGGTTTTTACTGAAAGAAGGTCAAAACCTCATCTGCTTTCGTTGGAACTTTTTCACAATTCTATCCATGTTTTCAGAAAATATCGATTCGATCACACTGATGGTGACGCTTTATCGGCCATATTGGCTGCCTTTCCATCCTACTCATTTGACTTTCGTACACCTTCCTCCAAACTCCGTCCTTTAAATTCGCAGATGCTTATTTCACTCCCATCTCGGATGTGTTTCGGCGACGGGAGTGTGCCTTCGTGGTATATGTGTACAACCTTTTTTCCTTGTGCTTTCGCTTGTACATCAATTTGAATCTTTTATTTCCATCATTTTCTTTCACTAATAATTATTAGCAGTAGGTTTACTTATATATCCGCCTGCGTGGCCGAGAGGCAAGACTCTCGATTTGCAATTCAATGGTCGTGAGTTCAAATCTGAAGTGCGGTAGAGTTTTTAATAAAGCCGAAAAGCCGAAAGCCTTAGATGCTAGTGCTTTCAGACTTTAGTCTTAGAATTCATTCTCTGGCTAAATTTATAATGATAACTATAATAATAGTAATACTTGTAAAAGTCAATTAAATTCGCTTACTCCTTCATTTCAGCTCAACTGTGTAAATAAATAAATAAATAATAGTAATGAATTACAAATGATAGAAAAAGCCAATGTCTAGCTCATGGTCTCAGATATTAGCAATAATGAAAATATGTCTATCTTCTTCTTGATCCAAATGCCACGGGCAGAGGCAACCCTGATGATCGACTGCCAGCGGAATGGAATGGCACATAAGTAATTTCAAAGAAAAAGCTAAGCTGTTATGAAGTTTAGACTCTAATTATTTGTCATGACATATCTCTGATTTATTGAATGCGTTAAGTAACTTTAGCTTTACTCTATAAGACTCTAACGCATAAGTTTTGTACAAAAGAACATATTCGGGGTAGGCTGAGTATTGTTCCCTTCTACCACTTACCATATGCCGTCTGTATTTTTGTTAACTTCATCAATGTCTTGAGTTAGCCGAAGCTAGATTGAATTATAAACATAATGGTTGGCGAAGGAGTTTATGTAACCTGCCACTGATAAGACTAGTTTAAATTCGGTGATAGCGCTAATCGTTGTGCTAATAGATCCGTCTAATACAATGTCGTCTGGCATTTCTTTATGCAAACGTTTGTGGAATGATTTTCGTGATTCTTTGGAGCGCATCGTGTGGAAGATCTCTGGAACGAAGGAGCGAGCTGAGTAGTTTAGAATCATGATGGTCATTTGGGAACTGAATATTGCTTTGGTGTGATCAATGTGCCTGATTATATGGCAAGTCCCTTATATGTGGCCTACTGATTTTATGTGACGACAGGTTTAAGCCCCAGAGTGAGTGTTGTCGCTACTAGCTAGTGGAGTTTGCGCTTAACGATAGACTATGGTATGTCACATGTTATTATAGCTCACGGTAATAGGTTAGTGACTCCTTCAGGACTGAGGAATACGTTCTAAGCGGCGCGAGAGCTCTCCCAGCATTTTGATATTCAACAAGTCTCTTGGACAGCAGCGCAATAGAGTTCAGGAAAAACATATCCTAGGCGCCAAATAGTCCCAGGTTCTAACACTATTGCTGCAAATTTAGCTCGAGCTGTATATTATTTTAGGCTAGGCTTATTATCCTGTGAAATAACTTTTTTGATCTCCAATTCACTTATCTCAGCTTATCGGACTGAATTCTTCCTATCCTGTCGATATGGACTTAGTGAATGGATGGTCAACTCGTGGTGTCATAACAGCGGCTCTGCTTACAGATGACCATCAAGGAACTTAGCGAAGTCGAGATCTAAAAGGTCGGATAGAAACCTCACGCTGTCTAGCTCCTCTTCCATAGATTGGCTGTTGTTAGAACACATAGATTTGACGGCCTTGTTCGCGGATAGGCCGGGCTGGTTTAATGTGATATTAGGCGAATGTGAACTTCCTTGTGATCACTTAAGCTAGTCGAGTTACCATACGAATCATAGATTTGAGCGCAGTTTGTTTGCCCCGGGTCTCACACTTCGTCTTAGGCGGGGGAATACGAATGGCAGTTCTAGGAAGCTTCCTAAACGCTACCATCTAGATTGGCGTGCAAAACCGCAAACAGCCGTTGTTGTGCTGTGGTGTGGTGTGATACTTTTTTCAGGTATTAGTGGGTATTATGACGGCACGAGTGACGATTTTGGCCTGGCCACGTTAAGGTATAATTGGTTTATCTTGTTCGTGGCGTAAGCCTCATTAGGGACGGGATACAGTGTTTCTACATAGTCAAGGCAGAAATGAATTGGGTGAACAAAAATGCTGTTATGAAACGAAGGCTGCAAACAGGTCAACGGCTTGGAGAATCTTGTACTTCACTAGGAAGATATCTCTAATTCTTGGTTTCCATTGACGATGGTGTAAGTTATAATATTTGCGCAGGTGCTTACATGCCTTTTCCAGGCGCCGTCTTATCATTTTTAAATTTTCTGTCGTGTATTATTTCGGCCATTCGAATTTTTGTGTCCCAATCGTCTTTCGGATAGACGAGGGTCACAGCCTTGAGTTCATTCTGCTCGTGAGATCTCGTTGTTCCAAAGGTGCGAGTTTTGGGTTCTATTGCACATTCTTGATGTGGATGCTGAGCAGTTAAATATTGCTCGACTTCTACACGGTGAAGATACTCCTGTAAGCATCTATTGGTGAAGTGTGTCCCATTAAACACGGCACTTTTTGGGACGCGCACACGTGCTGGTATGCCTTTTCGCAAGGCGCCGACTAACACTTTTGCTGCACTTTTCCTCATCGGCACTAATTCGACCTACATGGAAAAGTATCCACCGGAAACTAATAAAATCGAATGACCGATTCGGGTTCGTAGTAGCGGTCGGAAAACAATCACCACTGATCGTTTACCACGGTTCGCTTGGTAAGTCTGTATGCACATTGCTAACGAGTTGTTTCTGTCTAGGTTCAAATTTCTGGAATGTTGTATACTTGCGGACATATCAGTTAATATCGGGGAAGATGCCTATCTAATACTAGTGACGTCATCCCCCTGGAATGGGAGATAACAGTCTTTCTACGCAGAGTAGCTACGGCTCAGCTGCTTTGCCATTAGGAATCTAAGAAAATGGTTATACAAATTTTCGTTGAT
Organism: Glossina morsitans morsitans; assembly: GCA_001077435.1. NCBI lineage: Eukaryota > Metazoa > Arthropoda > Insecta > Diptera > Glossinidae > Glossina > Glossina morsitans. The sequence continues at coordinate 5,008 of CCAG010004740.1, read as the reverse complement.
AATTGTGTGTTCGGGTTGGCCCGATGGGTTTTTCTTTAAGACTTCAGTGTTCTTAATTAGTCATGAACGTTCGGTGTAGCTAGTTCCCCACAAAACTTCTCTTTTCATTGTGCCCATCAGTCGACGTGATAACGCGTTAGTTTTATTTTCCTTTATGGAATTTATGCGGTTGAAAAACCGTTTTGTTTGAGCTCCAAGGCCAAACGCGCTACTCTCTACCGTGTTTAACTATTCGAACTGTGGGCGGTTCTCATTAACAAAAAAATTATAGCCTCGATGCGGCATGGGCTTGCATAGGTTATTACATGCTCTTAGCTATTTGGCACTGTGTTTGAGAGAAGTCGACTATGTTATATAAGCAGATAACAGCCTGAAGATTAATTTCTGGAACAATGGTTGCTTCGTTTGCTTTCTATAAAAAGATCTGGAGGCGAGTGGAGACGGAATGGCATCACTTTGAATCGAAATAACTTTCTTCTCTCTGCTTTTTATTTGCCAGTAATCGTCACACAGACTAAGGCTACTGATTGCCTCCCGCAACGATCCAAATGCACGACTTTACTTAAAAATGCCATACTAGCGCTTTTAATCTACACCCAAGTTCTAGTTTCCAACTTGTTTATGACACTTATATTGACATTTTAAAATTAATACCCCTTTTCTGGCATTGTCATTATTACTACGCACATAATATTAGGTATTAAGATCGCTTGTCTCCATTTTTTTCACTTTATATAAAATTACGTATTCGGAACGAAAAGCGACTACGAAACTCTCCAATATCAATTTTGCACTGAATCGAGGCAGGTTAATTTACAAAAACCGCAATATAAAATGCAATAATAACAATGTGAAATTAAAAAACGCAGCAAATTGAAACTAAATTGGTTCCTATTCTCACATTTTACAAAGCTTTCCCACTAAAACCTATTGAAACTGATTAATAAATACGTTAATAAAGATATAAATAAAGTTTTCTTATGCTTCGCTTACTTTCTACAAAACGGAATGAAAGCGTTACAATTCTATTTACTTCCTCTTTTTGTACGCTTTTCTTTTATATTTTCTCGTAATTATTAAAAATTTTAACTTTACACAATTACACTATTTGTTGTTATTGTAACAAAAATACTCAAAATATACCACAAGTATGTCATGTTTTTTGTAATCTCCCCTTTTATACTTAAACGTTGGAATATCAAAAATGCACAAAGAAAGACAAAACCGGTTTTACCGTGGCTTGGCAGAAACATATGGTTATTGACTTGTCATTAATTCTGCTCAGAATAAAAGGGTACGTGGTACTTTTATATACTCTTATATTAATAAGCAACAGGTTTTGAAAGTTTTTCTTTTTACTTTTTAAATGTTGTTTATTTGTTTATTTGTTACATTTATTTTCTTTTTTAATTCACAGTTTTCAATTTTTACATTTTCTTTAAAATAGTTCTTACGTTATGGACGAGAGCTATACTCTTATATACTTTCACAGGATGTTATACATAGTTTCTTGAAAGTAAGTGTACTAATCTGAAATTAGAAATTAGGATCAAAAGTGTCCGCAGGTCCCTAGAAAATTTTATTTTAGAGACACTAAAACTTCGATTGAAAAAACCAATAAAACATTATAGTTAGGAAAGGCCGATCATTAAATACGCCACACTACATTGTGAAACAAAGTTATTATTATTGTTAAAAACACAAAAATAATGTCCTATTTCTATATAAAGGCATATCAAGTACGTATTTATGGCGAAACAGGTCCAAAACGTCATGTAGTAAAAATTTTATCTTAAATAGGGCAAGATTAAAAAATAGGCGTAGATGGTCCAAATTTTGTAGAGTTCAGTTTTGTATGAAATTACTATTATGGGTCAATTTTCCTGAGCAAATATTAAAGCTTAGACTTTTCTGCTCTATAAAGGATCAATTTTCCTGAAAATCCTCATTTGGTTAGAATCCAAAAAAAAGGCCGCAATGGTTCAAATTTGGTACTGTTTATTTTTTATGTTAAATTACTATTATGATGTAATTTTGATCGTCAAGAATCGAAAATTTTTGTCATTTATTGCTATATGAGAGAGGACTCAAAAATTGTCACAGCCGTTCAAAGTTTTCATACCAATATAGTATGCCGAAATACTACTACTTAGCCACTTTTGCCGAGAAATTTTGAAAATTACAATTTCTTTCCATATAACGACTTTGCAGAATGAGATGTTATATAGTGGTCGAAAAAGTGGGCCGATCCAAACCTCTTTCAATAGCGTTCGTCCTTGGGCCAATATACCAAATTTCATCAAAATATCTCCAAAATTGCGACCTGTAGGTTGAAAACAAATTACGTGGAGAGACATCAAATGGAATAAAATAAAATTGAATATTTTCAACATTAAATATATGTGCGAAACATATAAAATTGAATAAAAAATATGTGAAAACCATCAAGTGCAACCAAATTTTTTCTTATTTAATGGCAAGAGAGGTTTATATTTTTTATATAAAGATTTTATTGTACATTAACTAACCACAAGGGAAAGAAGAGGTAAAAAAGGATTAACAACAACCCCATCATCACTAAATAACTAACTTAGGGTTTGAAAAATTGCTGATATTATGTAGGCAATATAGTACGTAATGTTCGCAGTAAAATCAATCTGAGAATATTTGGCAAAACCGTTCGAATTTTTATGTACGTCAGAGACAATGAAGCCATTAAAAGGCACTGATGAAAGATATAAGAAAACTTTTCATTCGAAGGTTACAAAAATTGTTTTCTGCAGGTCTCTGGAATACCTTTAGTAGTTGCTGTAATTATTGGTTGAATAATTTTTTCCATATTCTTTTAGCATTTCGGTGCCTTAATTCACTATGGTAGGTAAGAACTTCGAGTGGCGAGTTATCTAGTCGAAACATGTGCAGACATAACTGAGTTTAACAGATTCGAAAACGAGGATAGTAGAGGTAGAGACGTAATATTTGATTATTGAATTTTGAGTAGTTGAATGTGAATTTTGTTAAAACCATATTGCGGATTTTTAAGACTGGGATTTAAAACATTATAACAAAATTGTAAAGACGTCCAATAAATAAAAATAGAAAAGGGGTTTTTGTAATCAAACTAAAACTTGAGAAAATTTTTATTTGCTCAATTTTGAGGATTTTATGCAATGTTGTCGCATGGACATGCATCAGTACATATCAGTAATATATATTTTTATGCAAACAACTTGTGACATCTTCATGAATTGTGAATCATGAACTATAAATAAATTGGAATGTGATTTCTAATGTCAAGAAACTTAAAATTTGTCTAGTGGATGCAGCGACAAGTAAAACATCTCGTTTTACATGAATTCATATCTCGCTCTATCTTAAATGTCGATGAACACAACCTCAAACATCAATCACTTTTGCACATGTTTAATCAACCGGTTTGCAAATAAGTAAACTGTCGCCTAATGCGCTCTCTGAGTTACGTCAAATCTTGCGACGCCAAAATTCCTGTTGCTAAGTTTTCGATTACATCTTGGGAAAAATTGGTATGAGTGGCGGTATGAGGAGTACATATATATCATATATTACACTTAGCCTTGACTTTGGAGTTGTTGGCTTCAGGAGATTACCAATGGATGACCTCTACCGATCGCACTGTAAGTTTTGCACAAAGCACGTTGGCAACTGTTGTATCAGCAGTGTTCCAAGAGTTGGAAGCAAAACTTTATGCGGAGAGGATACAATCAACCGTAAACGCAGTCTTGAAGATGTGGTTTTGCTAAATTTGGTATTCCAGATAGTGAGTAATTGTTCTTTTTTTAGTACTTATTACAGTTAGTAGGTATTATATGTATGTTCAGGGGCACTATGCAATTTTTGTGAGAAAGAGACTGAAGATATAGGTTTTTGTCGGTAATAGTGACATTTGGTTTGCGCTACATTGAAAAAAATTTTTGTTTGATGTGCCATTATTTTTTTGTGGGATGAGTCACGCCTTTTTTGGCGTCTGCGCCCACCCGAAGGCACCCGAAGACGTCCCGAATGGCATTCGTGAGAGTTTTTTGAGCCCGGGGGTTCGAGATGGATGTTCGTGTTGGCGTCTTCGAAGATGTTGTTAGGCTGTTGTTGCAAACCTATGTTGGAAACGAAGTATACCCTACCCTGATATGTAGTTAATTGTGCTGAGCCCTTGTGCATTTCGACACAAGTTTTGTACTATGAGAATTTTTTGCGCTTTTTACTTGTGCATTTCTATACAATTTTGTACTATGAGAATTTTTTGTGGTTTTTACTTATGCAGTGTTTTTTAATTGATTTACTGACCTATCTTAACACTATTAATGGATGACTTATATTTATTTTACTATATTTAATATTTTTCTTTTTAGAATATAATTCTCATTTATTTTAAGTTTATTTCAATATATAATATTCAATAAAGTTTGCTTTCGTTACCAGCGCAAAAATATCCGTCTAGTTATATTTTTTCGCTGGTCATATGCTACTGTTACTAAACTGTTTCAAAATGCCCTACTTCAAGATGCCCAAAGAACTTCATTTTTGACGTAATGTCTTCTAAATTCGAGAGCTTACTTGAGAAGTAAAATTCCTTTTTTATTTAGACATCTTAATTGATGCCACCCATTTTGTTGTTTAGGCATCTTAACAGATGCCGCTTATAAATCAATTTAACTAACACAATGCAAACCAAGTTCTAAACTTAGTATACTTCTATTGTAGGGGAAGTGTATACCCTATCGCATAGGAAGAAGTTTATTGCGTTGCAAACCAAGTTCTAGTGTTTTGGGTCGATTTGCTTTTTATATATTTTGTAATGAAAAGTTGTATCCATACGACCGTACGGTAGGGTGCAATCTATGTATGTATATATGTGGGAAGATATTTTTATTTTGAGCTTACATAAATTGTTATGAAAACCAATTTTTTTTTTTTGAAATTTGATAGAAAAAAAGAAAAAATTAAGAGACATTTTTTTTGACTAAAAAATCAG
>CCAG010004739.1:0-10444 GCA_001077435.1 Glossina morsitans morsitans | reverse complement strand
TAATTGAAGCTTTTAAAAAAGATTTAATAGAAAAAGAAACAAACATTGGAAGTATTATTGAAAGTGCATTAGTATTCCATCGTCATTTCAATTGAAAATATGAAAATTGTGAAATTAGAGTCAAATGTAGCTATTATAGTAATTACGTATATCGTAAACTTAATATCTATTGCTTTGAATTTAATGATATACCTTCAAATTTTGATGGTTATGATGGTGGTGGAAATCGAAGAGAAAATCCAAACATTAATGAAGGAGAAAATCAATATGAAGCTAGTCCACTCATCGGTCGACCCGACAATGATATATATGTTAGAACTATTGATATCAACGATTATTTACAAACATTCCATATGAGTATACAGTAGGACGCATCACGTCACAGGAACAAAAATATGATGATAAAAAAAATATACAGACTTTTAAGGACATTCTCGAATATTGTTTCCGATGAAAATAGAAAGAAGCTCATCAGTATTCAAGCAAATCTGGAAGATTTAAACAATCACAGGATAATTCAAAACAAATATGGCGAACATTATGAGGACTGCGTTTGGTCAGACGAGAATGCTATATGTGGACCGGATACGTGTAATTGTACATAAGAGAAAAAAATTCTATTAGAATATAATATATAATATAATTGAATGTAAACATTACACTTTTTTAAAAAAATAATTAATAAAAGAAAAAAAAGGGGGAACCACAAAATCAGTGTGTTTAGTTATCTAGAGAACATTACCTTGTAACAATGTGTCAAGATAAAATAATTATTATCGATGTGCAAGGTTTCTATAGTGCAAACAAATTTATTCCAAAAGATGTTTGCATCTCCGACTATGACTCACAAATCAGAAATTTCATAATTCAACCTCCATTCAAATACTTAAAGTTAACGGCGAGGGATAGGACTACAAACAACTGGTCGTATAATCATTTCCATGGATTACGATGGAATGATGGTAATTCAACGTTAACAGATGTTGAAGAATATCTGAAGATGATCTTACATACTCTACAGATGAAGATGAAATTTACATACTTAATTTAGATGACTTTAACTGTTCGAATATAGATACTCTATATAAAACAGATACAAATACAAATTTATGTAATTATCATTGTTGTAAAAACAGATGTGCTCTCAAATATGTTATATTATTAGGAAAGTTTGTTAACTTCAATTTAATAAATAAAGAGAATATTGAGAATATTTGAAAAGAAAAACTGGTTTTTAAATAAAAAAAAAATAGATAGATAGAGAATATAATGGCACTAAGATAGTAGCATAGTCGTCAGTTGTTTCTATAAATTCATCCGTTTATTATCCCTCGGAACAAAAAACAATGGTTTCATCAAGAGATTTGGAAAATCTATTGAAAGCATACGATTGTTGTATTGATAAGGATCACAGGACTTTCTTCCTAAAAATGATTGATGAATTAAGGATATATAACAATTTAGCCACTTCGCCATTTATACCATCATCAATATACGGTATACATAATTATGATTCCCGGATAAATTGCATAAAAACTAAAAATACCTGTGCCTGCTAACTATTTTACGAGCGATATAAATTAGCGCAGAAACTTTTTAATTTGTATAACCGCATTTTTTTTAACCACAAAAAAATTGATTGAACGGCATATCTGCACAAAACTTGTAAAGAAAATAGTATAAATACCGAGTCAAAAGAAATTTAGTATCATTCCAAGAAAAAGTTCAAAAAATGAATTCGGAAATGAACTTCAATAAAAATAGTCACACCTTATCCATGAACTACAAAGAGGAACGAAATGCTGCAGACATACATCCAATGGAACAGCAGTTCCAAGAGGATCTTTTCAACCTTTGCTGGGAAACTGATAAGAGGTTCATTAATAAATTAATGGACTGTCTGCAGGCGCAGATTGGACGCCATCTGAGGAGAAAATCATAAAAAACCATGAAGTCCTCATAAACTTTAAATTTAATTTTTTACTTAAAATTTATGATGTAAAAAGCGCATATGCGCAAATAGAAATTATGGTAGAAATCCCAAGTGAGGGGTTATTGTTACGGTATGGACTACTTGTAGTCTCTAATAATAAAATCCATATATTTAAGCGACTTAACTAAGAAAAATAAAATATATTATAATCCAAAAAACAAAAAAACTTAACGTTTTATTAACTTTTTTTATATTCTTTTTCAATTTTCAGCAAAAAAAATAAATATATAATAAATTTCAAAACAAAAAACTTTTTATTACAATTTTACAATATTTTTCTTTCTTCATTTGTAAGGGCTACATACTCAAATATTTTGTCGTGTATAATTAAACAGTATGCTGATGTATTAGCTGGTATGTTACTTGAAGCTTTCAATTCAATGCGGATATCGATTGGTCCGGTTTTAACCGATTCATTTTGATGTGTTACGTCCAGAACAACTAAAGGTGTATGCGTGAGAAACTCGTTACGTTTCAATAGCGGATACGGATCGCGTAAATAATAACTTTGTTGAAATCTTGAATACATGTCATAGAGTAGAGCGAATTGATTTCGACTAAACCTAAGATTTAAATCATCATACGGATATGAATCAGAATTTAGATGTACCTTTACATTAGTTAAATTGCAATGAGTAAATTTGTTTTCGGCGTTTCGAAATGCTATAAGTAGAAAACGCGGTCGTTCATTTTCACTGGCTAACTTTACATTCCATAAAACAGTGGCACTCTGCGGAAGCGTAGTATAATAATACATATCCCAAGTTCTGAAGCATATATTTAACGTTTGGCGGGAATTGATTTTTTTAAACACCTCCAATTTGTAAGCATCAGCAAGTTGAACATGTGGCATCTTCCATTTAATATTCAAAATACTTAATTTAATTTGCTCATTTGCCAAGGTAGTCGTAATGGTTTGTTTATCATCTTTAGATCGTAGTAAAATCAATTCATGTTTAGAATTAACTATGATTTTATTAAAATCTTCCGCAAATCCAAGTAGCATCTTCAGTGGTATACAAAGGTTAAATAAGCGCTCACAATAGTGAGTTCTTCGTTATTAAATGGCGACCATCCTACATCCAGTAGGCTCTCACCTTCACGTTTATTTAATGATGTAAAGTTTTTTATTTCCGTTGTAATACCCAAATGACGTGTGCGATCAATTTCTTTACCGTTAAGCTCATATCGAATTTCATCAAATAGATGCGCCATACAATTATTCAACAGTTTTATATTATTAGAGATTGTACCATCTTCCTTTGATGCAGTTCCTTCAATATATAGAAAGCTTTCGCTTGGGAAGACATACAAATCTTGATTTTGAATTGATATACGAATTTCATCATTATTTTTAAATGATTGTAAATACGATGTGTAACTGTGATATTCTTTTTTTATAATCGAATTATCAACTTGTGGTTTTTGTAATATATTAATTATATTACTCATTTTTTATGATTTTCTGGTTTTCTATTTTAGTTGAAACCCCAAACTATTTAAAAATTCCTGATTAATTCTACTTAGGGTATTAGTAGTTTTGATGCTTGATTTCTTTCGTTTGTATTTTGTTTTATTATTATTCTTATTATTGCTGCACGGTGACGACGTCGATGATGATGATAATTTCTTCGTTGTGTATTCTATTGATGGTGGCGTTGAAGTGAACATTGAGTCATTAAATACGTCTTTTTTGTTAAATATTATCATCCTTATTTGTGTGATGATGGTTTTAAATGCAATCTTATTGAAATTTTTTCTCCACGAAAATTTATTAAATTGCCAGATTGATCGACAACTTTTAAAACAATAGAATTTATCGTTCTTGTGTTCATAGGTAAATATATTACATTAGTCGGTATCTCTACAATTTTATTACCTGGACTAACAGTAAGTGAGAACTGATGAAGAGTATGCGCTAATACATTGTTTATATAAGATCCACTTACAATATTACATTCAATCATTATGGTATTAATTTTCGTTATATCGATTGTTTTATCTGAATAGTGTTCTATACCTTGTTGCAATTTTCTCATACTGAATCCCAATAATGATCCAATCGAACGCTTCTTATTGAAATAAATGGGATCTATTGTACTCTTTTGTGTGTTTGTAACGTATTATAATTTGCTTGAATATTTAGTATACCTCCTTTTTCATTCATATCATGATATTTACTTGTAATTAAGTCGGCTATATCAGAAAAGTCATATGAACCAATAGGAATTGTAATCTTATGGTTATCAATATGAAATAAGTTGTTTTCCCGATCGACATTTGGAATCGAATGATACGTATCGAAACTTATTAGACCGCAAACATAATTTTCATCAAGCTCAATTGCGGGGAAATAGTTTGCAATAAGTAACGAGGAGTCCTCGTTTAAGGTTAGTCTTAACGTCTAATGAGTGAATAAATTATCTAAGAATGTCTTTGATAGCTTTTATTGTTATTAGTATTATTAAGATATATTATTCATATTAATCCAAGAGTTGTGTTCCGATAAAAATGCCAACCATTTAACATAGACCATATTTCCTCGTCTCTTTACCACTTTTTCAACTAAATACGTTTGCGGAAATTTAGTTTTCATTAGCTCATATTTATAAAATCCACATTTAACTTCCCGTCCCTGATAGTCTTCTAGCAAATATGTATTTGGATTTGTATTTTTTATAGTTTTCACTCTAAAGATCTCCGTAGTCCAATTGGGTGAGTAGCCCTTCTCAAATTGATGTTTATATTTACTTATTGGCACATAATCATTAATTTGGAACTTTGATCCCTTGAATATTTTTAAATTGCTGTATACCGTATCCAGCAGAGATATCTCATTTGAAGAATTTACTTGATTTGGTGTCATTTTTATCGTTCTATGAAATGTGTTATTGTAGTTACCGATAAGCTTCTTATAGATATAAATCCATTTGTAGGTTCCTTGAAAACTAAACTCTTTCCACATCATTCCTTTTAATGTCCTATTAAAACGTTCTACTATGGACGCCTTCAGAACGCTATATGTTGAATAGTGATTAATACGATTGCTTTGCATCAATTGATGAAATTGATTATTGAAAAACTCTTTATCATCATCAGTTTGCAAGTTTTTCGGTTTGCGATGACTTTTCACAAAAATTTCCTTCATAGCATTCGTCACGTTTTGAGCAGTTTTGTTTTTCACCGCCATAGCCCAAGCCTTTTTCGAAAATGTATCTATTACTGTTAAAAGGTAACGATAACCATTATTTTGCGCTGCATAGCTTATACTTTCAACCACATCGGCTTGCCACAAATCATCTATTCATTTCATGATAACTCGTCTTCTTCTGAAATGTTTGCGTGCTTGTTTGTGTAGTTCATTTACTATATCTCTTTTATCCCTATTTAGATCCATCATGCAAACTCTATGCGATTTAATGTATTTTTGTTTGCTTTCTCGTCTCGTTGTTGTTCTATATATAGAAAGAAAGATTTTTTTTATATTACTTCTCTTAGTTAATCTTTCTTTTTTTACATCCTTGTCTTGTTGTTGTCGCTGCTTTAAACCAATCGATTTGAAAAGGTAGTCCTCAATAATTTGAAATCGTTCTTTGGTCTTATTTATAAATTCCTTATTCTCATTATTCAAATACGCTTTAACAGATTGTTCAATTAATTTAACATCTTCTTCAACGTTACTTGTTAGGGTAGTTTGTAATTTGATTAAATCACCTTTCATACTATTCAATTGTTTATCAAATTTTTCTTCTAGTTGTTCCACTCCGATTCATTTGAAAATATATTCTTCAATTTTATCGAATCGCTCCTCAAACTTATTCATATAGCTTTTATTTGCATTAGTTAGTTGATTCTTAAGAGTTATCTCAATGTGTTTAGCTTCGCTATTAATGTCATTTTTGATTGTTGTGTATAATTTATCTATTTGTTTTCTCATACCATTCATTTGTAAATCATATGTGTTTTGAAATTGTTTCACATCGTTCTCAACCCGTTCCATTTTTGAAGTGTATGTAGTTGTTAGACTGTTTACACTATCTATTAACACATCATTTCTTCTTAGCAGATATGCTTTTGTTACAGCATCTTTGAGTTCAATAGGTGCAATTAAATTACAAAGTCTTTTCTTATGAAGATCTATGCTATTACTATTTATGCTAATGCCAAGCGTTTTCAATAAGTTTGTCTTTCACTTTGAATTGTTATACTGATGATGATTAATTAAACCTTCTCCAAACTTATTTATAGAATTCATTATTATTATCATTTAATTATGTTAGCCTCTCGCAATTCCTCGACAATCGAAATTATTTCGTTTTTGTGATTATTGTGTCCAGCACTTTCGGAAGAAGCAAGTAAACGTAATCTATCAACTAGCTCGTTAGGATCGTCCCAATAGGTATAGGTAGGTTTACGAGTATCTAATGGTTTTAATGATAGCCCACTACCTTTCGTTAGAAGATTTGATTTCTTATTAAATAGTGGTCTTATTACACGTTGATATTTAAATGCTTTTGTACCTTTAATTTGTGCGCCTGGTTGATAATGACATTTGTGTACATTTGTATTTATTAGAATATCTTTATATTTTATCAGATCTCTTTTTGTATAATGTTGAGGGTTTGAGTGAAACATGAGCTGAAACAAGCCTGGCGTCATAGTCCACTTAATATTTTCTACATTGATAGTGTTATCTCTATTAAATTTTAATTTATTATTTCCGTATCGCCAATTTTCCCTTGCGTCTGCATTAAAACCATAAGTTTTATCTAACTTTTCATTATTAATGAGTGTTCGTATAACACTATAGAGTGGGGATTTATTTGAATTAATGTTAGAATCATTGCTATCATTCATATATTTATTTCGCTTTTTATCGGTATTCAATTGTGATTTACTCTTTCGTTTCTGATTGAAAGATATGTGTGCTGTTTTCAACCGTTTCTCATTATTAACATCAAAACCATCTAATGGCGTGGAATCTTTTCGTTTTAAATTCTTTTTTTGTTCAATTCTAATTGGTGTTGGTGTTGTTGTTATTGTTATTGTTGTTGTTGTAGCTTTCCTTCTTTGAAATACATTTGCTTTCTTCTCTCTTTTTAAATTACTCAAGCCCTTTAAACTCTTCTCTATTTTAACGCATTTCTTTTCGATGTTCAGCTTTAAACTCTTTTTAATTCTAAACCTTTTCTTATTATTGTTGTTGTTGTTGTTTAATAGTGGTGTACTCCCCGATGATGGCGATGATGATTCCAACGACGTTTCATCAATATTCATGTCTTCTTCTGCATTATGAAAATCAGCTTCTCCTTCTTGATTACCTACGTAATCAACATATGCAGGATCTTCGGTATTATGAACTACATTTGTTGTCGCAGCTGTGATTGGAGGAGTATAACGAAATATCCTCTTACCAGCTCTGCTACTCTTTCCATACTTTAATAAATTCTTCTTAATTTTCGCACTCCTTCTACTCCTTCCATGCTTCAATAAATTTGTTTTAGTTTTTCTTCCTTTTCTTACGTTTAATAATGAATTAAATGTAGGCACCTCAACATCATTATTATCCATAGCAACATAATTATCTGCCTCAACCTCAATACCATTATAATCGATATTATTTACATCATTAATCTCGTTATTATGCTGAACATCATGATCATGATCATCGTCGTCGTCGTCGCCACTCTCATCACTGTCATTGTTATGATTTTCTATCGAATCATTCTTAAATGACATATCACCGATAACATGATCATTGTATATATGCCTCACATTCATTTCATCTTGTTTAAATATTACTATCGTATTTGCATTACCACGTATTAAATGTTTGGGAATTCTCGTATATGTTTGACATAAATAAAAGCAATCAATGTGCTTATGTCTACCCATACAAAAGTAATGTCTTATAGTATTTTGTTTGTCGCATATTACATCGTCGAATATCATTATTGAATGTGGTTTTGCCTTAGATACGACGATAACTTTTTCATTTTCTGAGAATGTAAATAAGTTTATACCCTTTATCGGATCGATCACTGTCTGCAGATAACGATATTTTGGTTGATATAAAGATTTCGAGTATATGTAGATGTTTTTAAAACTGAGCCCATTAGTACTTTCTATTAGACTAATCATAACATTTGTCTTGCCACAATTTGACGGTCCCACAATTAATGCTCGTATTGAGTTCGGTAATAGAGTACTATGTACAATTTTAGTCTTTTCTTTTTGCAAACAAACATCGTCAGCATTCCTAACAACGATTTGTTTCGATTGTTTAACTAAGCGCATAATGATAAACTAATTTACTTTATATATAAATATCATTTATATATCATTTTTGTTGTTGATCCTATTGTATATGAAACGATAAAAAAAATGGTTATAAACTATAATAAAAGAAACATATACAATCAGTCTAAAATTGGACGAGGTTTCGTAAACAACCTGATAAATAGATTACCCGTTGAACTACATTTACCTAGTTATCAATTTTGTGGACCAGGAACAAAACTAACAACACGTCTTTAAACAACCTTTTAAACAACCTACCCGATCGACCGTTAACAGATGTCGATTTGATTAAGTATGGTAAAGAACTTAAACATTTCAGAGGTGTTTTTATGCGTGATTCTTTACCTAAGAAACCATTAGCACAAGAATGTGGTATTGTTAATCTAGATAACTCAAATGGTTCTGGAACACATTGGGTAGCCTACTATAAAAAATACAACTATAAAGAATATTTTGATAGTTTTGCAAATCTACAACCGCCAATTGAAATAGTTAATTAATTAAAATAACCCATCCAATACAATTATAAGCGAAAACAAAAATTTAATACTTTTAATTGCGAGCATTTATGCTTCAAATTTCTTTTCAATAAATATAAATAAATAAGAAAAACAAAATTTTAAACAAGTGGTTAATTTTTTTATTCTTGGCTTTTATTTTTTTGAAATGCTAAACACTTATATAAATATTTATAAAATATGATTTTTAATCAAGAAAAAAAAAAAAAAATGTCTTTTAATTTTTCTTTCTTTCTATGAAATTTCATGTGGCATCTGTTAAGATCTGTTCGTATCGACGATATCTAAAATATAATAACAAAACATATCGTAGCGATAGGGCATAACGCTTCCCGTGCAATAGGGATATGTTCAAATTAGAACTTGGTTTGCAACACAATAAACTTCTTCCCATGCAATAGGGGTAAACTAAGTTTAGAACTTTAAAAATCTGTGTATTTTTTTTATCATCATATTTTTTTTCCTGTGACGTGATGCGTCTTACTGTATGCTCATATGGAATGTTTGTAAATAATCGTTGATATCAATAGTTCTAATATATATATCATTGTCGGGTCGACCGATGAGTGGACTAGCTTCATATTGATTTTCTCTTTCATTAATGTTTGAATTTTCCCTTTGATTTCCACCACCACCACCACCACCATCATAACCATCAAAATTTCAAGGTATATCATTAAATTCAAAGCAATAGATATTAAGTTTACGATATACGTAATTACTATAATAGCTACATTTGACTCTAATTTCACAATTTTCATATTTTCAATTGAAATGACGATGGAATACTAATGCACTTTTAATAATACTTCCAATGTTTGTTTCTTTTTCTATTAAATCTTTTTTAAAAGCTTCAATTACTTCATTTATTGTAAATAGTTTATAGGCACCAAGTCCTGCGGATCTATTATTATTTGTTGGTAAGGTTGATATTCGTGGTGATATTGTTGTTGAAATTTTATCTTCCGATAATTGGGTTAGCAACTGAAGTGATAAATGTATCATTGTACGCGTTGTATCATTTGGAAGTCTTATTCGAAAATTTAAATATTTACTTGTATCACCATTGAATTTAGCAATTCCGTTATCACAAAGTCGTTTAGAATGGGAAAGAGTGTAATGAAGTTGTGCATTATGAATATAGATGAAAATTAAAAACGCGTATAGCGTTGACCCGTTAATTCTCATATTGGTTTATT
This sequence comes from Glossina morsitans morsitans, assembly GCA_001077435.1. NCBI lineage: Eukaryota > Metazoa > Arthropoda > Insecta > Diptera > Glossinidae > Glossina > Glossina morsitans. The sequence continues at coordinate 434 of CCAG010004739.1, read as the reverse complement.
CTTTTTTGAAGTTTTCTTGGAAAGTAACTATTTCATCCCTACGTAATATTCATTTTATACGTTTGTGTATAATCTTTTAGATCGACTATTTGAATGTCCTGTAGCCTTCGCGATAAGTCTGGTGTGCGAACCTTCTCATTTTCACCATTACTTAATATTCTGTCTTTTTCAAATTCACGATATTTGAAGCAATTTATTTTTAGTTCTCTTTGCTTATAGATACTTTTATAAGTAGATTTATAGATACTTTATGAGTAGGTACATCAACATTTTCATATTTGAGATTGAAATGTCTGTAAAATGGTTTCTCAGCTTCCAGTATACCACCTATATCCATTTCGGAATTGATTAACGATTTACGAAATGCCCTCTATGGCGTCATCCACTGAAAAATATTTTAATGCTGTTTGTTCTGTTGTTTTTTCTTGTTCTTG
>CCAG010004738.1:0-15507 GCA_001077435.1 Glossina morsitans morsitans | reverse complement strand
GCATAAGTAAAAACCACAAAAAATTCTCATAGTACAAAATTGTAATAGAAATGACACAAGTAAAAAGCGCAAAAAATTCTCATAGTACAAAACTTGTGTCGAAATGCACAAGGGCTCAGCACAATTAACTACATATCAGGGTAGGGTATACTTCGTTTCCAACATAGGTTTGCAACAACAGCCTAACAACATCTTCGAAGACGCCAACACGAACATCCATCTCGAACCCCCGGGCTCAAAAAACTCTCACGAATGCCATTCGGGACGTCTTCGGGTGCCTTCGGGTGGGCGCAGACGCCAAAAAAGGCGTGACTCATCCCACAAAAAAATAATGGCACATCAAACAAAAATTTTTTTCAATGTAGCGCAAACCAAATGTCACTATTACCGACAAAAACCTATATCTTCAGTCTCTTTCTCACAAAAATTGCATAGTGCCCCTGAACATACATATAATACCTACTACAGCTATTGGATGTGTTGATAAAATGCATGCATGTTTTTCCAAGCTCATGGAAAATAAAACAATTTTCATCGATCGCAAAGTAAAACAGAGCCTAAACAGAATGGTGATAATTAATTTGAATGTTTTTGTGTTAGCAACTTCTTTTTATTTATATAAATATAAACATTTCTTCCTAAATTTACGGCCATGAAATGAAAATCATGGCGATCAATTTAAAATTTCCTTGATATTCCCATGATTCGCATGTGTAGAGATATTCCAGTGAAAGAGCTTACCTGGAAAACCATTGAATTGGGTTTGATAACAATGATTGGTTGCTCGGTAAGCGTTAAAAGAAAATAAAGTGTCTAAAATCTACATCTTCCCAATTTCTTTTTAAGTGATAGTGGATACCCCGTGGAGACTATTGGTGATAACACCTTACTGAAGTTCGGCGGGTTCTTTAAAAAAAAATAATACAACGAAATCCATTGCAAGTCGCGGAACATTGTGCAAAGATGTATTGGTGTATACAAAGGTGAGTATTATATTTACATTTCGAAAATCTAAATAAAGTTTTCTCTAGGTCGCGAGTGTAATTCCAAAAATATTGAAGTTCATTTGCACTTTATGGCGTAACGCAAATTTTACTCATTTTTGATTCACATAATTTTGCGTACTAATTATTGCTTACCAAGTATGGTTTGCTGATATAAAGCAAACAAAAATTTCTACTTCTTACGTCTGCCTCAGTTATTATTGAATAATATCACAATGAAAAACTTGACGGCAAGTATTGAAAAGTTGGCGACAATGATACATGATTAACGTCTTGACGATCAAGGGTAAAAAAAAAAGGAACAATTACGACGGCAGTTGCTTATACAATTACTCTTATGATAGAAGATAAACTCACAACGGTAGCATTCCTTTCAATTTAGAGTGCCATTGCGTCTAATTTACGTGCGTTTTGACTGCTTTCCTTCGTTGCGCACACACATACACCAATTAGTAAATAATAAAACACACGGAGGACTATTTGAGTCAAGCAAAGAAAAGCCTAAGAAGACTTTCTGAGTGAAAGTAACGAACTTCATTGGGTAAACAACCGTATGCCACTTTCATCTTCTGCGACAAAAGTGAGTTATTCCATATATCCAATGCTGAGTGGTTGCTGTATGCCGTGTATTAACATTGCGATAGATTTGGTTGCCTTAGTTTTTTGTAATGATTGTTGAAGTAAAACACTTGGGCAGTTGGTACAAAAGTCCAACATATTAAAAACAACGTAAACGATCTTTTTTACGAACCTATATAGGGATTGGTAAATGATGTGGTTTCGTATACAATTTATGTGACGTCCGCACAGATAAGGTGCGTGGGGTATATCGGACTACTTTTGCTATGGCTTTGATGTGAAGGGTCAATGAACTAACCCATAAGGGTAGCGGAACACGGCTGATCATATCCTTTTTTGTACTTCTACCCGTCGCTATATATACGACAAATAATAACAAAGAAAGGGAAAATATTTTAATATCCGTTAAGGGAAAACTACTGATTCTGCAGTTTTTCTTTCACTTCAGCCACATTTGCGTGAAGAACGAAAGTGCTAAGAGAGAGGAATAATGATGTGATGAATAACGATTACCTGGTGTCGTAGTTCGTTATTTGTAAAAATAGTGACGCAACAAACACTTACAACAATAAAAATATTCCGCAACAAAGACGTACCCGGCCGCATTTTTCGTTTACTAAAAAACATGAACGCTTACTGCACAAATTTATTAATTAAATTAAGGTATGCCAACATTTTGCAAGCCCACCAACTTTCTTAGAATCATATATATTTTAAGGTGTAGAAAATAATGTATAAGATTCCACACACTTCGTTTATTTAACTTCTTTTTTTAGACCTACTTTTGTTCTATTTCAATAAGAGAGAGACGTAACAAGTAACGATTCCTTAATTTACAGTTTAAGACTTTATTGCAAGTTAATATTGAACGAATAAATTAGTATTGAATAAATAGCGAAGCGTAAAAACCGACGACCAGAGCTATAAGTGTTAATTAAAGGATATTAAGAAATTCTTTACAAAAGGGCTACCATCAATCTTAAAAGTTATTACTAATACCCAAAATACCCGCCTAATTTTCAGCTTGGTTTGAGATGGATTGCTTCGCTGGTACGGGTTTCTGTTTACTTTAATCACATATGTTTTATTAGTTCGTTTAATAATTTTGTACGATCCAGTATAAAGCTACTGTAGAGGCTTGAATATAGAATCGTTCCTTAAAAACTCAAAGGAACATGTTGTCATATATTCAGGAACATACGAATGTGTATTTCCGTGTCGACTTGCAAGCTTGCACATTTCGTGTAGTCTCGCAAAATGTTTCTATCTAGCCATTATTTGGCGAGTAACTCTTTTGAGCTACGAATTGACCATGGAGTGGTAAAATTGTACCATAGGCTAATTCAGCAGCTATGTAACCAATATCAGCGTTTACTGAACTGCGAAGTCCAAATAGTCCTAGTGGCAAAACATCCATTTATTTTGTATCAGTGTGTGACTATTAATTTTTCTAAGTTTCATACTATCTTTCAAATTGCCCGTTTATGGATGACTTTGAAGCAAAGAACTTTGGCGAATTATTGAAATAGAGACGATTCCAACTGTCTGCGTTGATCAGATGTAACTTAGGTTAGTACATCAAACTTAGAAATCCAGCAATGAAGGAAAGCGTTACCAATTGACTTAGCAGTAATATCCTAAAAATGATTTCGATGCTTATGTTTTTAAAATAATGTGTAAGCCATTTTGCGATGTCTGCCCTCATTGATAGCCACACGAACTGTTCGGTAATCATTTTAATTGAAGACTTTCAACTCGTGTCAGAAAATCAGTTGTTATATTATTTGACGTTGACGTATATAATGACTGTACTGGGTTTTCCAATATAATCTAAATAACGTAATTGCCTTGGCGAAGCTTCGTTCCATTTTTGACAGAAAACAAACGTTTGTGAGGTTCAGATGGTGAATGTGCGGCCTCTCAAGAAGTACTAAAAACTCTTGGGACCAGAATACATTGCTTACAGCTCTCAATCGTAAATGCTATAAAGCCATTACGTTTCCGTAACTTTTTCTCATAAATCCAAGTGGTACTCAACAATAATTAGCGAACAGTTGTAAAACTACCCCGTAACAAAATCTGAAATGTTAATTCAATACGATAGAGGTTATCTTGCGATTGGGTAGGTTAGACAAGCAAGTTGTTTTTTGCAAAAATCAGATGTGTTTCTTGGTTCATTTGTTTAAATAATTTTTGGTTCATCGGTGTTTCTTTTGACCTTTTTGAAGATCATGGAGCACGGCTTCTGCCTCGGCTTTGGCGATGAACTTTCGAGAAAAATTAATAAGAGCAATAAATTAGCTAAGGCCATGCAATTTTGTGGTAGTTCGTATATTTCTATTAGTTTTACGCGTTCTTTCTGGATTTGGTAATAATCTTTGGATGTTATTAAATACCCTCGGAAATGTAGTTCCCTTTTCCCAAGTTCGCACTTAGCAACGTTTACTGTCCACCCACTTAATCGACTCAAAAGTATTCGAAGGTGTTCTTTGCGCTTTTTCAAGTTTGTAGAAGCAGTAAAAATATCGTCAATGTCGACGTAACAAATTTTGAGGCCTTTCAGGATTTCGTGCACAAACCGTTGAAATGTTTTTGCGGGATTCCACAAACCAAATGCCGTCCTTGTAAGTTCGAAAGTCCTATTGGCGCGATAATGGCACGCGTGTATCTGCTTCTTCAATAGGAAATAATAAGTTCCGGAATCGGTTTTTTTTCTGATTCCCTATGCAGTCATGGAACTTAATTGCATCGATACGTTTAGACACCTCGGTGATTTGTGCCTGGATATTACAAAGTATTTCATTCGAATTTGTCGAGATTACTGTGCTTACTGAAGGACAAACTAAGTGGTCATCAATTTTATTTGCCGTGACTGCGTGTTTACCAAGTTGACTGACAAAATGGCTTCAATTGTTGACGGGAAGCTTTGAAACCATAAAGATTTTAGCAGATCGTCTGAATGTTTCCGGGAAGATAGCCGACGCATGTCACGTAAACATGCTAACGGTTTCTATTACGAAGATGTCGTTTTCTAACAATTCACCTCATTATGTTTTTTCAGAGTATCGTATAAATTTTGAAAATGTAGTTATTTATTTCTCCGTCGGGGTCAATGTAATGTCGTTAAATCGTTGTTTGTCAAAATAGTCCGGCAACAAATATTCACAATAGTAGAAACGAACCATAATTTATTTTTAGTAAGAAACTCAAATTTTTGCTTAATAAATTTTATAATTAATTTCAGGTACGCCAATATTTTGGAAGCTAACTTTCTTACAATCTAAATATATCTTAACCCAGTAAGCAACTGTCTTAAATATATTCTTAATCTTCATATTTTCATTCAATATGATGTTCTCTTTATAATGAAATGTACTTTTTGGATTTATCGAACAATTCCGATTATGCAAGCAAGTTTTTCTATATTTACGCAATTGAATAGAAATTGAAGTCAATTTATCTACGGCTTTTCTATCCTTTATACAATTGTGTTGGACTTTACTATATTTGGAAAGTGGTATTTTCTAATCTGCGGATGGAAACGATTTTCTCTTTTAGACAGTGCAAGAGTTCAATGTTCGAAATTTCACAAAAATAACTTCATCAAATGGAAGAGAAATTATGCGCTGGATACGATTCAAGAGGGATGGTTCAGAATTTAAGGAGCGACATTTTAACAGTAATAGGATGTATAAGGAATTCACACCGGCTGGCAAAAACCAAACGAAAATAAACACATGTTCTACAATGATTATTACAAAGAATATCGGCGTATGCTCATAAATATATGCTATTATATTTTTACGCTTGTGATCTTGAATTCCGAATTATTGAAATCACTGCGAAGTCGGGTGGGGCAGCTGCCCGTACTTTTCCTTTGGAAAACATTTTTTGAGCGTAAGTTGTCAAAATAGAACTTCTAAAGTAATATATCCCTGTATTATTAGCTATTACGTAATTAACTTATGCTAACATGTGTAATAATATTGATATTTAAGATAATATAACAAGCAGAATATTATTTTACAGTTGATTCCGGGTGGTGCCTTACACCTTATAGGGAAACTCAGAGCAAATCCGGCGAATGACCATTTAATGAAGTACACTCCAAAACTCCCCCAATAATAGAATGAACAATAAGCATTTTAAAGGGAATATGAATAATTTTAGACAAGGCGGAAAAGAGGCGTTATTCTCCTGTTAAAATGATACATTTTGCAAACACTTGTGCTGCTCTGTACAATATTTATCTGAAATTTAAAGTTCCATATATGACTTCGAGCGACACAACACAACCCCACCAAGACAAAATTTTTATTGAAAATCTTCATAACAGTTTAAACACAATTGGAGAAAGAATTAAAAGTCAATTAGAACAAAGTTGTACAAATTAGAATTATTACATCAATTTTATTTAAGATCTCTGGTTTTTTTTCTCTTAACCGCTAATCCGAGATATTTCATTTAATTAGTTCCTCCTCCTTCACTTGGACACAATACTTTTGTATTCTCACCGAAAAGCATCAAAAACTTTGCTACTCTAAACATTTTGAAATTTCCGTCATTAATAGCTTTACTTAGTGTTTATGTTCATTAATTTTACAAAATATGTACATTTCGTAATGAAATTTTTCTTTATTTTCCTTATGAAAAAAGGATTACATTGCCGACCGTTATAAACTCGCTATGCGACACGTCGACTCGACAGTGCACGGCCATTAACCCGGCCATAGTTTTCAAACATTTTTTTATTTTCCACGATGAGGTATCAGCACGAGGCGTCCTATTGACATTCTACGAAAACGTTAGCAGTGGAAAGTAATACAAAAGAAGAGAATAACGGGTTACAAAGGTACAGAGTGGACAAAGACTAGCCACTAATTAGGTATCTTTTAGTTAACTAGTTCTCATTTGAGAGGCGTACCTTAAGAGACATTTGGTTAAGAGTTATCTATGGCTTTCGCCATTCTACATTTACTTCGAAAAAACAATGAAAAAATAAAGGACAAATTTGACGTTGGTTGTTAACATTGATACAATCAATAACAAAACCATACAAATGTAAATAAAGACATAATTACGTAAAATTTTTGATAAAATGATATGAAGTGAAATATTTTCATATAATTCATATAATTTTATATTTGTATTTCTTAGAAAAAAAAAAAAGTTTGAATTTTAGTGTATGCATATTTTTTTTCTTTTTACATTGCAAATCAGTCCTAGTTTTGTATTCTATAAATAAAATCTTTTACTATACATATAAATGCGGATTTAATCTTAATATCTTTTATTTCAATACAATTAAATTTGAAAGTGTAGAACATGCTAATTCTTATTTCCTTACTTATATGTTTCAATTGACAGACCTTTAGCGTAAGGACCATGCCGTCGTCAAGTTGGCTTGATCCAGGAAATCAAATGTTTATTGCTATAATTTTCATGCCGTCGAAAACCTGACGAATAAAATATCTAGTGTATACGCAACGACATGTATTTATGCAGATTAACTCACCATCATTCCACTCTGGCTATGCTTGCCTCTACGGTTTAGGAAACGTTCTCCATTTCATGCGCTTTTACGGAAATAATTGTGGGTTCCGGGTACGTATGGAATCACTTTAAATAATAATTAGGAATATTTCAACCATCGTTTATTCTACAACAGCGAGTTACAAGAACAAGAAAAGCACAACAAAAAGTTACCACCAAATTTCCAATGGAATCAATTCTTTACGTTGGCATTAGCAACCTAAATCTCGTCCGCGCAAATTTTTTTCAATCTCTCGTATCATCTCTGATACAATAACAGAAAGTGTGCACTGTGCAATATTCAAGTGAACATCGCTATCCGTCAGCCATGGATAGCCTCCAGATGCCGACAACTCCAAGGTAAGGTTTAATCGAATCACCAGAGGCATGTAGGTTCTCCTTATGCTATCACCCGCACCAGTCTTTCCTAAAATGTTTTCAAAAGCCTCTTTTGAAATGCGCAACTTTTGCAAAATCTACAAGTAACAATATATGTATTTTAACTTATGTTTTTGACAACTGTAAAAAATTATTTACCTACTATCGGGTAATTGAAAAGGATTTGAAGCGTTCCGCAGACCCCTTCTACAAGGTGCTTTTCCAGCAATCTCGATGTACTTCTACTGCTAAATAACATAATATGACCAAAGTAACAATTCTGGCTGATTCTCTTATTCTATTATTCTGAACATTACTTTGTTATTAAATAACGTTTTACTTACTTTTTTTGTTTTGTTATGACGATAGTAGATGATGACGTATAAAAAGATTGATGATATACAAATGATTATGAGCTTCGGCGAATTAAGAATATTAATTACACAATTAGAGTAAAAAACAAGTAAGAACGTTATATTCGGCGGGGGACGAATCTCGCATAATCCACCAAAGCTTAACCAAAGCTTTAGGTTTCTTTACAGTATGTCTTATCTTAGTATTAACTAACACGCATTCAGTGCTTCACTAAGGGCTAAGTTCTTCTAGTGAAGCCAATGGAAAGGTGCGACAAAAATCGTCAAAAAAGAGGTCAGAGAGTGGTTAGACTGAATGAAATTTAATATCTCATTGAACGAATTGCTAAATGTGAAGGACTTGAGATTTTTCTGAACGCAAGTTCGTGTAAAACCGAAAGGGATGTTCTGAAAAACAAATCTGTTTCGACCAGGCAGTGCGTGCTGCTGAAAATTTCATTAAAGGTATGTCATGAAACTTTAAGTAACTTGACGATCCACCAATATGCGATTCTGACTTGTGGATACTTTCACGAAAAGGTTGAAGATGTGGAGTGGTCAAAAGTTTGATAATTGTTAAGCTTCGGGTGTCTAGGTTAGATTGACTTGGACTGGTGCGACAGTCAGGATTATCAGAGTTATTGTCGATTGTTTTTTGTTTGGGTTAAAGTTAGACGACAGCTTGAACGTTTGAGGGTGAATTTTTTATTGGAAGCGGAAGGCTTACGAAAATTTGGGAACTCTGCGGTATTAAATGTAATACTTGCAGCCCTATTTGCATTAGGTGAGACTAACAATTTTGCAATACATGAGTGGCGTTAACTTCGAATGGTACCGTCCTTTTTTGGTTGGAACATTTTTTTCAAATAATTTCTAAAATTTGAAGCATTACGTCCCTTGCAGTTAAGACAATTTTTTTCTTGTGAGCATCCACGATAAGCTGCATGGGCAATGTGGCAAAATAGATAGAGATCTTTTGATCTTGAGCAAACATTATTAGTGTAGCCATAACGCTAACATTTTCAACATTGTATGGCGGGTATTACGCATTGTTTGAGAGGGTAGTTGCCAATGTCCACGCAAATGTGAGATGACAATACGTTACCCGCAAGGTTTACGTGCCCAAATGCATTCGTTCTTTCCAGGCAAAATCAAACTTGCCAAAGCGCGTGACTTCAGCATTTGTGGAAAAACCGGACGGGGATTGGCACGACACCATACCAGAGTTATTCGTAATGCAGGCAAAAGAGGTCGTCGAAGAACTGAAAGTTAATTAAAAGACAAATAACTGGTGCTCCGTATTTTATAACAGCTGTTGTGATGACTGCCTACGTTATTGAACAGCTACAGATATTTTTAACACTAGATGTACGGATTTTTTCAAATATAGCTATTTTTCGAAAACCCGTCAATTTTATGTGTAAATTTTGAAGTTTGAATCGTCACAGCTCAAAACACACACACAAACTTGATCGAGTAGCTATGTGAGATTAAAAAAGTGGTGAGATATATTCGCACATAGGCCCACAATGTATAAAAATTAAAACAACCTCAGAAGGCACCCACATTTTGTTCACACCTTTGTCTATAAATTTCGATACTGTAGATATATATACAAAAAGCTGCTGTTTAAATGTTCGTCAGAGCTTTCTGCATGTTCGCCGCACAAATTGTCTATGTCAGTTTACTCATAGGTCCATAATTAATGATTTATTAACACATGCCCAATTAATTGCGACATTCTCTCAGTCCATTTCCTATTTATTCTAATATATATCAGCATTTTGTCCACCCAATTACAATTAAATTGGAAATCAATTTTTTTCATACTTTCATGTATAGCTCTCGATCCCATGAAAATATTACTCCCATTTTCATTAAGATCAAATTTACGTTCAATGCAAAACTGGGTACGGCTGAATTATTTATATATCCACAATTAACTATAGAATCCAGTCAAAAGTGCGTGAGAAGAAATTGGGAATAAGTTGGAATTCAAATTTCGTCCATTTTTACATCGGTGCCAGTTTTTCAAAAATATATTCACGGAATCGAAAGTTACAGTCCAAACGTTGAAAAAAAAATTCTTTGCGGTTTTAGTTTCTTCTATATTGTGAGAGTGTTCGTGAACAGATCCCGACCGTAGGTAATCTTATCTTAATGGATGACGGAATGTTTGTGCCAAATTTTAACCTGTTTTCTTTATTTTGACTAAGACAGTTTGATTTGCGACCATGAACGGGAAACCATGGCAATCAATCTAAAATTTCCCGGATCGTGCCATGATTCGCATTTTTGGAGGCACTCCAATGGAAGAGCTTATCCCGGAAATCATTGGACTGGGCATAACATCAACGCTTGGCAGCAGTAAAAAAAATTAAAGTGCCAAAAAACGATACTGGATACTCCTATACATCTCATCGAAGTTCGGCGGCTTTCCTAAAAAAAAACTAGGAAATTTGTTGCAAGGCGAGGAGCATTGTGGAAAAGCTCATTGGTGTGTATAAAGGTTAGTATTACATTAATTAGTATTCAGAAAATCTAAGTGCACTTTTTGAACATTTCTCTTTTCGAACATCTCATTGGGCTACTCTACAGGGAGAGCGGAAGAGCTGCTGCAAAGAAGCTGAGAAGAGTCGCAAATGTTTTTGCAGCGCTAGTGTAGATATTTGTGTGGATGCACCTCAATTGAGGCAGTTAGAGGAAGATAGAGGATTGTTGGTAAAAAATTAAGGAATGTTATAAAAATCTTAAATATATAAATAATTTTTAAAGTTGCAACTCGCGCAAGAATTTACATTAACACTAAATATTGAAAGTATTGCTCGCTATTTCGATTTACATATTGGCAATTGAATGTAAATTTCTCCTAAATCGATAATGATCATTTTAACATTCAAATTCATTTATCATTTTACGGCCTAACAAAAATTCTACATAATTGGCTTTTCATTTCATTTTGTATACTTGTTGTTGCTTACCATATGTGGTTTGTTTATATAAAACAACCCAACGTCAACTTGCTCTCATTGGAAAAGTTGGCGACAATGGTACATGACTGGCCTCTTGGCGACAATCAATTGTCTCCCAAAAAAAAAAAGCAAACCATTATTTACTTTATTTCTTACCGTGCTGCATTATTTATTTGTTATAATTAAAATTGCCTGTACTTTATAATTTCATTCGTTTGACATCAACACTAGAAATAACATGTCATTTTACTTTCGGCAAACGGCAGCTGGATAATTTTTTCTCTTTTCTCGCGTTTTATCGGGTTTAGTGGACAAAAAAAATAGATAAATAAATAAAAATTAATAAAACGATAATTTAAGAAAGGAAGGAAAGAAAAATAAATAAAGGTTTAAAAAAGAAACAAAATTTTTATAAATTTTAAAGAAATAAAGAGTTTACATATTAATTTTTTTGTACTCTCTTCGCTTTTTTTCCGGATTGGTAAGTGTTCCCCGGGATAAGCGCCACAACAACATCAGCCTGTCTGCCTATGGAGACAGGGCCTAAATTAATTGTCACGGATAGAGACGATTTCGAGGATTTCTATACGAATGAGCATAACAAGAGATCGAGGATGGGTGGACATGATGTTAGTCTATCTTCCAAAGCAGGAGCAATAAATAAAAATTTGACAGTGCTGAAAAAAACAGGTGTTTAATAAGCCCTCTGATTTGGGTGCTAAAGAGTTTAAAAAGCATGATATTAATTTATATCTTTCGCAACGCAGTTTCGTAGTTTTTGTTGAAACTTGCGAAAATGCCGAGAGAAAACGTGTAAACATCAGGCCGGACTTTTTTTTTATGATTATTTAAAACCTTTCAACATCGACAGCTTACTCGAATTAAAAGTGGTTAGCATGGGCAGAGCCAAATTGCTCTTCAGCTCTGCTGCCAATGCCAACAACTTTGTCACAAGTAACGATTTTACTAAAATGAATTTAAAGGCTTACATACCGAGGTCGTTCACTGAGAGATTCGGGTTCTTTCGAAACGTCCCATGTACATACACTGTAGACGAGATAATTAAAAACGCCGTGTCCGATATTCCGATCAAGTCCTCCGTCCGTTTTCAAAGAAGGAATCCCAACAACAAGGATGAGTGGATTCCCACAACCAGCTTAAAAATCGGCTTCAAAAGGAAAGCTCTCCCTAAGTCAATCAAATTTAGTTATTGTCATGTGCCGGTGGAGTACTTTATACCCACCTTAAAGCAATGCTTTAAGTGCAGTGGGAAGTCTACGAAGTGTGTGAACTGAGAGAAGATAAAGTGCTTGTCCTGTGGCTCTGGTGTGCACACCACTCTCGACAAGTGTTGCCCGAACAAGGAGCTTGAATTGAACATCAATAAGATCTTGGCCCTTAAAAAAGCCTTCCTATAAAGAAGCAAAAGAGAATTTTTCTTCAAATTACTTTAAATGTCTTGACGACATCTCCTACGATGACAATTACCCTCCATTGGGGAACGCGTTTGTCTTTTCGACTAAGGACGACAATGAAAATGGCAATAAAGTTTTAACTAAGAATAAATTTAATGCTGTCGTCAAAACGAAATCGGTTTTTTCCAAATCTTCTCTCAGTTCACCCACCAAACCTTCTCTCAATTCACCCCCCAAGCCGTCCTCGGCGTCCAGTAATTTCAAACAACTATTTGCGTTCCTCAGAACTTGAAAGATTAATCTCTGCAATTAAAGAAAGTATCCGTCCGATGATCCCTCAGAATCTTATTAAAGAATTTGAAGAAAAAATGACTGTCTGTACCAATTTTCGCCTCGATCAAGCGCCCAGTATTACGAGTAAATCCGCTGGGGTTCTTTCTCAAGTTTAAATATGATCTTCTTTCTACAATGCGATATCCAAAGTGTTCGACGTAACCTATCGTTTTTGGATTTTTTCTTGAACTCAAATAAAGTTGATTTCTACATCTTAAGTGAAGTTTTTCTGAGGGATGAAAATTGTTTCGAAGCCAAAGTTTCGAATTATGCTGCAGCCATTAAATGTCGAAATGACGGCTACGGTGTTGTTGGTAAATTAGTTAAGAAAGGTGTCAAGTTCAGACTTATTCCCTACAACTCTGCTGGTGACATTATATTAATCAAAACATGAATCTTAAACCAAATCTTTTCATAGCATCATCCTACTTTCCACCCAGTCTCTATGTACAAGCCTTTCGTGATGAAATTCAGAAATTATGTGACCTTCTTGATGGCGAACAAAATGTGATTCTACCTGGAGATTTCAATGCAAGACATTGCTTGTATGGCCATCAAGTCTCGACCAACAAAGGCAAGATCCTTTTAAATGCCATCAATTCCAGCAGTTTTACTGTCTTAAATAATGGCAATACTACCTTTCACTGTAACCGAAGTGATCGCACAGCGAGCAGTGTCTTGCATCTAACTTTCTCGAATTCAACTATTTTATCATTCAAGTGGAACTCGTCCAACGTTTCCATTGGCAAAAGTCAGCACTCTCCAATTTTGCTCCACAGTCGCAACAATTCCGTTAAGAAAATAGAAAATTTCATTTTCCGCAACTTTCTTATGGACCGTCTGTCTAAAGTTGGTCTTCCTTCAGATTTATCATCAATTCAAAGTATCTTTTACTCCGTGATCAAGTCTGCTAGAACGAACTTTCCTGACATTGAGTCCTTCTTACTTAAAGCTTGGTGGAACTCTTACCTGTGAATACTTTTTCGCAAATACCAAACTGCAAGAAAACAAATTAGTAAATATGCTAATCCAGCCAACTACATTGAATATATGAAAGCACTAAAAGAATGGAGGTCTCCTGTTAGAAAGGCGAAAAATATACATAGAGCTATCGCGATTAAAGAGTTATGTAGTAAGGCCAACCCACGTTCTTTCTGGAATTACATCAATGGTCATCGACATCTTAGTCGCAAATTAAATGGTTGTGCTGTGTGGAATGACCGTGATAATAAAAGATACTTGGATATGCTCAAGAGCTATATTCCAAGTATCAATCCGATTTCAATACCTTCAATTCCTTTTAGTAGTATCAACAGTACACTCTTTTCATTGCATGAGTTGATGTTTGTTTTACATTCAAGAAAGAGGGCTACTGCTGCAGGTTGTAATGGAGTTAAGTACGACATGGTCAGAGCACTGTCTAGAGGAAGCTTAAGCATGCAATTAACAAATGCTGGTCTGTTAACTTTATACCCTCAGATTTGCGATGTATCAAAGTAGTTCCCATTCCTAAGGCAGGGAAAGACTTCAATTATTTAAGTAATTTCAGACCAATTTCGCTAATATCTGTATTCATAAAGATTATCAACCTTATGGTTAAGGAAAGACTAGTGGTTTTCTTGAAAATCGAGAACGTTATTCCAGCTCGTTCTTACGCCTATCAAAAACGCAAATCTACGAATATGTGTGTTAATGAGGTATCTTTTCTTATAGCTACTTTCAAAAAAGCTAGTAAATTGGTTGCTATGCTTTCCCTGGAAATCAGCAAAGCCAATGATTGTGTCAACTTGACTAAGCTTGGTAGAATTCTTTTTTTCAACTTTTCAATTCCTCTTCAAATACGTCTGTGGATACTAAATTTTTTATATAAACGTGCGTTGGTAATGGGTACAGAAAAAGCTGAAATACACGGTGGTACCCCACAAGAAAGTTGTTTAAGCCCAATACTCTTCAATATATACATGACCTTCAAGATGACAAAACTCATATTTTTCAATATGCTGACGATTTTCTAATCGTATCCGCGGACTTATCTTTTCCAGGGACTGTGAACAATCTCTGGATAAAAACTAATCTTTTTTTCGATGCCTGTGCCTATATTAATTTATATTTTAACCCCAGCAAAACAAATACTATTTATTTTGCCAAAGGTTCTAAACGTGAAATCAGGCTCTTCATCAGAGGAACTAAAGTTGATCACGTGAAATGTCTTCGATTTCTCTCTCTTCGTGGACGTTATGCGAAAGCCTGCAGAGACTCTCAATCCGCATGCAATATCATCAAACTCATGACTGACAATCAGCCAGGCTTGCCTCCCAAAAAAAGTTTGACCATATACAAAGCTTTAGTCAGGTCCAAAATTGAATTTGCACATTCTACATGTTGCAATTTCCTAAAATATATTGAGAAATGTATACAAACATTTGAAAATCCAATGTTAAAGTGTTGTACTGGACTGACTCCCTCAACTCCTCAACATATTCTCAATGCCATTTCTTGTGAATGACCCGTTTCCGAAAGAGATCTTCTTCGCACTGATAAGGAGCAAATTAAAGTCAAGATAATGAATCCGTCCCTTTTTCAGAAAGTTATATCTCTCAGTGATACTGTTCTGTCCAGCTACACATTGTGTTATCAAAAACTGCATCATATTTTTGACAAGACAAATTCAATTCCTCTCTGGAATTTGTTCACCAGCAAATGTAGAGTCTCCACGAACATTCATGAATTGATCTCTACCTCAAAGCAAAATGTCAGTGTCTCATGTATGAGAATCTTATGTCAAAAAAAATTTCTTTTTTATTACTAGAACGGCTATGATATATATGCCACTTACGATTCCGTCGGACATAATGTATCTAGCTTCTTGGTAGTGAAACATCTATCTAAAATAGTACATAGAATCAAAGTGGCGGAGGAACTTTCCTCGATTTTATCGAAT
>CCAG010004735.1:0-28692 GCA_001077435.1 Glossina morsitans morsitans | reverse complement strand
GTCGTTTAACCTTTAAACATATGTTTAATTATTGCCTTGAATCCTATTATTCACTTATTTTCCCTTCCTTTGCAAAATATTCGTAAAAAATAGCTTTTGTTGGCTTGTTACACAGAAGGATTACCCCTTAAAAAGAGACACTTAGGTCACATAAAAGGACTGTAGTGCTTGCTAGGGGAATACAGGCGATGACTTAAATAATCTTAAAGTTTACTTCCATTCGCTTCAGCGTCAGGCTTTCTCAAATGATTAGTGGATGAAATTATTGTAAGGTGTTTTTGTTGCGGTTGAAATTTTTTCGAAAAAGCAACGCATGCCCCACTTTATGCAGGTCACATTTTTATGCGCATTATCATCAGAAAAGCGAGGATTTCTATTAAGTGTGAAGGAAAAAAAAAAAACAAGTAAGAAAATTATATTCGACTGTGACAGAATTGTTGATACCCATCACCCATCACCGTTATGAAATTTACCTCGTGTACCCGTTGTACTTGACGAGCAATGAGCAATGAGCAAGAAGACAAGCAAACGTTTTTAATAAATTTTTTACATAGGCGCGTGAGTGTTGTAGGCGTGTTGTTCTTTGAAAAGTTTGATTCTCTTGCAAGTTTGTAGGCGATATCTTCATTTTTACGAACGGGAAATTGTTTACCACAGACCCACGGTTACGCATGTTGTGCATTTCGAATTTGCAAGTGCCCTACTTACCAATTGATATAGCGTATGACGCACTATATCATTGAGCAGTCGTTGTCAATTTTGAGCAGGTAGTACATTTATCTTCTACAGCTTATAAGTAATGAGCAAAAAAACAATTTTCTATTGCTTTTGAAGAACAGAGGTGTTATCAGTTTACACAGTGGCGTAGGTGTATCCTTTGACTGAATTAGCTCCTTTTCAATACAAACCTGCGGCCAAGACCTTCCAGTGTTTTTGTCAAATTTGAAATCGGTAGCTTCGGTTTTTGCGCCCAGGAGAATGTTTACAACAGACGGACAAGCGGACATTCTTACATCGATTTGCAATTTGATGCTGATCTAGAATGTATATACTTTGTGGGGTCTCTGATGCTTCCTCCTGGGTGTTGCAAACGTTATGACAAAATGAATATACTCTTTTTTCATCCTTCGATGATGGACACGAAAAACCAAAATTCAATTTTGGCGTGCAAATCTTCGAAATGTAAAGCTTGTATAAGTGTTGTTGTATGTTTTTTTTGTTTTTTTTTTTTTTTTGTAGTCATATCCACATGTCGATTAGGAAGAAAATGTATCGTCAAATTTTACTCGCCTGCTCACACGCTGTCCCATTCCATGCTGTGCTGACTTTTATGTGTTACATATATTCATGTATATGGTTATGCGCTTGTGTACAGCATAACAATGTTGCCATTTAACGTAAAGTTCAATGTAGCTGTAAAAAATGTCCAATTTTAGCCATACTTGTTTATAGTTATCCACAATGCCTTTATATGTATGTATGTCTCGTGTTTACGAGTTTGTGTGCATCGTTGTATGCAGTGCGGGTGCATTAAAAAGGAAAAAAGTAAAAATAAAATAAATAAGTAAATAAATAAATGAAAAAAAGCACACACAACACATTTAATCATTGTTATTATTGTTGTTGTTGTTGTTGGTGTTGTTGTTGTTCTTGCTTTTGTTTTGTCCAAACAAAGTTTAGTAGTACACTTTGTGGACGGGGTTATTGTGGTTGGCTGTTGTTGCTATTATTCGAAACTACTCACAAATATAAATATATATATATATATAAATGTATATACAATATATCCATTTAAGTATGCGAGAGTGTGTTATCGTCTTGAATTGGTAAAGTTGAGCTTGTGTTGTTGTGTGTGTGCGGTATGAAACATGTCTTAAATGTAGCTGTTTTTCCCTTTTTTTTTTTTGGTTTATTTTGTTTTTTAAACCGTACATACATGTGCACTCACATTTGAATGTGATAATGTGTGTGTATGTGTGAGCTTACACTACACGTATTTGAGTTATAAAATACAATTTTACTGCTAACGTACGTAGCAGTGGAGTGTTTACCAATTTTGTTTGTGAATTTCTTCACGACATCTTTCTCGGGTTTTGTTTTTTTTGTTTTTTCTTGTTTAATGCGATTCAGTTCTGTGTTTATTAATGTAAAACAGAAAACAGAAAAGACTCCTACGGCCTTTTTTGGGCTTCTTTTTTTTTCCAAAAGCAAACTGTCTCTGTCTACAGCTTGTCCCTCGTGTGACGGGCACAACACATAATCGGTATGTGTAGAGGCAAGCACTCAACCAGGCTGCCTAGCTGTTTGGCAACCTAATGCTGGCTTTAAGGCAATAATCATACTACCTACCTAACCATCTACCCAGTTAACTGTCTGCCTGTTTGCCTGCGTGTTTGCTTAAATGCTTACTTGACGTTGTTCTGCCTCTGTTCGTTGGCTGGTTACTTAAAACTCTAAGCCAGAGATTCTTAACCTTAAGCGGGCTATATCCTATTAGCTGGGCGATTGCTTTTCTTGAACTTTTCTCTGACCTTCCTCTGCTGTTGCATATATCAATCATGCCATAAACTGTTTCAGTTTGTGTTTCAGTTTTGTGTTTACTCTACTTCTCATCTTCATCCATATAAACGATTGGAGAAAGTATTTCTCCTTTTGTTTTTATCTATTATCTTTATTTCTGTGAACTTAAAAAAAAAAAAATACACATAATATTTGACAAACGAACAGACGGGCGTCCCTATCACTGCGAATCACTTGCTCATCAGAAGCAAAAACTTTGTAGAGATACAGTGGCCATTAGAACGATCAGGATATGTGTGAGCATTGAACATTGGAAAGTAAACCCATTTAGTTTTTGGGCAGGCTTACAGTTAAGAAGAAGAGTATGATTTTCATTTACTTCCTTAAGTGGTGGTTATTTAAAATCATCTATGGGCTCTTTATCTGTTCCATGAAATGTACAATCGGTTCATTTAACTGCTTCTAAGTTATTATTATTATCATTTAGTCAGAGAATAAAGTCTAAGACTAAAGTCTTAAAACACTAGGATCTAACGCTATCGGCATTATCGAAAACTCTATCGTACTTGAGATTTGAGCCCACGACTATTGAGTTGTCAGTCGAGACTCTTTGCCTACTCGGCCACTCAGGTGTATACGTTTCTAATTTAATTTCTTATGAATTTTCTTTTTTTAATAAAAACCTTCATAATCCAAAAGAACGTTTTCTAGAGTCTATGTGAAGGGCAACCATATTTGGAACGTTCTAAAGAGTGTTAGGTTGATTGCCCTCAGTTTTTTGTACAACAATTGCGGACGTAAGCAACCAGTGATTGATTGAACTCATCACTTCTTCCATTTTGTCGCTTTTTTTTTATGTTTATTATTATATGACCAGTCATCCAGACGGGATGCTCACTGTTCGTGCAAGTGAAGAAAGAAACTATTCACTTGGAAATCAAGATTCGTCCGATATATTTTGATTGTCTATTTTTTGTTTTTCTTTTTCTGATTATACACTTTCGGCTTAGTTCGCTTCGCTAGAGTTCTCTTACTCATTGGTGCAAGGTTACTCGGTTAACATTAGAAGTCACTTAAATTTAACCCCGACTCTTCGGGAACATGTCTTTACATGCAACGTGGATTATATAGTTTTGATAAACAAGATTAATAAATTTCCAGATATGTCACTAATTTGTAACAACTTGAACTATTATTCTATTATTTGAAATTTATGTCAGATTTTCCACTTTGGTTGCTTTAAAAATTTACCTAATTGATTGGAATGTCTCCTAGACGCAAACAATTATAACGTCACCTTCTTAAACACAACAGATTTTATTCCTTTTTTATGGGTAATTGTGAGATCTAAGCAAAAGCAATTCAATGATCTGATCATTTCGCTTTGACTCCAATGGCATGAACCATTACGCATATTAAAACATAAACGTGCCTTCTAGGAAGAATTGCAGTAAACGATTTACCCTGGGCTAAAGCAAAGCTAAGTATTTAAGAAACGCAACTATCAAACTGGCTTAGCTCAGTTCAATCCTCAGTGCGGTCGTAGCTGTCGGGAGTGCTCGGTCCCTCCGTCGTTGGGGCACTTACTACCGTCTGGGTTGTAGCCATATTCCTATCTCTGTCTCCCTACTTCTTTCTCTCCTGTGTCCGTGTTGCACGTAGAGAGGGCACGTCCTTATGGATTCGTCATATTCATGCTTCTACCGTCTTCTCTGTCTAATATTCCCTCGTTTTATCGTATGTGATGTATATCGTAATGACGGACAAGCAAGTTATTATCAACTAGGCACAATTTAAGATGCACGGAGAATGTTATTTTAATTATTAATTTATTCTCTGCTTTAGAAAGAAAGTAAAACAATTATTATGAAGAATAATTTACGGTTCAAAAACGAGACGGATGCTTTTAAATCAGCTCACATTTGATCGGGATTTATCTGCAGGACATAAAGACAGCTTTTTAGCTATGGTTAAGATGATAAGATAGGAAAATACTCAGGATTCTTTTGCTGCTTGTAGTGGAATAAAGTTAAACGCCTATGTGCGTATTTGTGTGTCCTTTGGTTCTCTCTTTTTGTTTTCTTATTGGGAGAAGAGAAGAGAAAACTAAGTTCGTTTAAGTGCATTTTAAATTTAAATATAATTTCTTCGTTTCGTTCATTATACCAGAAATTATCAAAGTGTACGGTCATAAAGAGGTAACACTTAGGAATCGCTGTTCTACACCTTATTTCTTGCTTGCCTTGTACACATACATTGCTTCTGCTGATGTTGCTGCTGCTTTCATTGCTCTTGCTTAGCTTTTTCTTAAAAAAGCCTCTTCTTTTTTTATTGTGTATATGTATATACATATATATATATATATGTGAGTGTGTATGTGCGTTTGTGTGTTTTATGAATATCTCCTGAATGTTGTCTTCCCAAAACCAAACAAAACAAGTTCTGCTTATGTATGTTTTTTTTCATTTTTTTTTTTTTCATTTTACTTGTCATGTTTTCTTAGACTTTTGTTAAATTCAAGCAGTCGTACGTACCTACCTACCTACCTATACAGGGTATATCTTTTTGTTTCAAGTAGAGAAAAGAAAACACACAGTAACAAAAAAAGGAAAAGACTTCATTGTTACGAAAACAACAGTAACAACAATTTGAGCACAGTACAGAAACTAGCGATTGTTGTTTACTGAGCATAAGCAGCATGCAAGATACAGCCATCATACAAACACACACACACACATATATATATATATATACACACATACACACACATACTCTCTCTTGTGTTTACTAACAAGCTAACTAACTAAATCACTCCACAGGGCTGAGACTGTTTCGTTTTAACAGGCATCTTAACAACATTGGCATCATCACCATCACCATCACCATCATCATCATCATTATTATTATCCACATTATCATCATTAAGGAAATTCATAATAATTATCATAATAATTAATGTCTGATAATTTAAAACTGGTGTAGTCTTGTGATCTTCTTTAAAAGTTGCTTTTCCGAAGCATTACTTATTTGCTTTGCCCCAATATCGATATACATATATATATATATATATATATAAGTTTTAAGGCGTGGCCTTGTATGTTATACACCATCATTTAAAACATTTCGATTTTGCTTTTCTTTTTTTTTTTGTTCAAATTTTACATAAATTTATCATAATTTCGCTTAAAAGCACAGACACACAGACAAGACGCATAAGCAAGAGTAATGTGTCGTTGCTTTGCTGTATGTTACAATATATATGTTGTATGTTGTTTACATTTCATATTATTTTTTGGCTCCAGTTGGCAATTAAATTGGCGTTTTTCCTTAATGGTTCTCATGACTTGTAGTAATTTTTGTTGTTCAATTTAATCGTGTGTCCGCAAAAATTCGCGCCTATGTGGGCATAATGGAATTTCTTACAAGTACTGGTCATTTTCTTACAGTAAATGCTATGGTTATTTGCCATTTTTATTTCGTCTTTCTAGTCCTCGCTCGCACACATACACACACACACACACATGCACACACACACATTATTCTCCGTTTTTGTTTTTGGCGGCTTTGTTGTAAACTAGTTTTTCTTAGTTTGCGTTACCGCTAAAAAAAATTATTTCTTCATAGTTTTCCTTAAGAAATTTTCTTAAAACTACAATTTTATAGGAAAGCGTTTCTTACCTGTCATATAATAAATACATAAATAAATAAATAAATGCTTTAACATGGACTTATGGTCTTTTCTTAAAAAAAATTTCAAACGTTAAATTCTTGGTATGCGTTCGCTTTTCGATGTTTATTTTGCTTTAATGCTTTTCGTACACATTTTTTGTTTACGTTTATATGAATCAAAAAAAAGAAAAAACAAAACTATTTATTATAAAATAACTTGCAACATAGCGATAATTAAGGTAAAAGAATCTTTCTAAAAAACGGCAAAAACTTCTTAATACGTTCGGAAGTCATTATTGTAATCGCCAGCATAACTAGACTTTTTGGAATTTTTCGAACTCACGAGAGGTCGTCGTAGTTTCCTTCTAGCTCTACAAACCTAAATTGACTCTCAAGAGTTGAGAGAGATGGCACTGGAAATAAGCTAAACATGTGTCAAAATGCTTTTGCTACTAAATTGGATTTTCCGGAATTTGGGCCAAGATGTAGACCTGAGAAGCTGGCATAGTTGCATCAGAAGCTATCTGCTAGCAATTAGATTCGTATATAACCTTTTGAATGGTTTATTAAAGGGACAGAATATTCACATTCTGATCCGCCACTCGCCATTTGACTCGAAATTATAGGCCGATGTTGCTTTGCAATTGCAGAACCAATAAGAGTATGAAGATAAAATCAAATTAAATTAGCAAGGACACATACCATCTCCCTTAACACAGGTCTGCAAACGCCCTAAAGCGGCTTCGTTAAATGGTCCGAATTAAGATATAATTGGATTTGACAGTCTACTGCGAACGTGAAATTAGAAAACATATAATATTTTTGTGGACATCTTATGAAAATACCTTTCAATCAAGGTAAACAAATTCAAATTCTGCTTTTAGGAACTATTTTTAACAATTTTTTGAAATTTGTTATGTTAGCCAAGATTGGGACTCTAGCGTGATCAAGCTAGACTATGTCGCCTATGTTTACATATAGGCCGTGAATCTATACGAATCTATGTACTTTTCAAATGAGCAGCAAAACATTCGAATATCCCTTTCTATGTACATATATATATATATATATTTGATGGACATTGCCCATGCGCATTGATTTTTGTTTAGGTTTAATAACTCAGTTAGCATTCCCATCAATTTATAACTCTATGGTCATGGATTCCATTTTCTTGTTGCTTGCAAAAATATTAACCATAATTCGGTTGTATGACTGTTCCTCGGTAGTGAAGTTTTCTCTTCTCATTCTACGGCCGTCGTAAGTTCTTTATGCGCTGAAACGTCTTTATGTCACGTAAGATGTTTTTGGCGAAATCTTACATCGGATGAAAGTCAGCATGAACGAGGCGTAGTGAATGGGTATACGGGGGCGTACCTTCCAACGATATATGTTACAACATCACTTTGATGCCAAATGAATGCTTTCATCGAGGTCTTTGTATCGAATTGTTCCAAAAGGTTTGCCTAATGCTTCCCGATGTTCGATTTTAACAAAGTCACATACATAGTATAATTCCTTCCTTTTGCCTTGGATCACAATATTCTTTGTTGATTTTGATCACTTTGAACTATGATTTGCTCTATTTCCTTTTTTGCCTGAAATTTTGAATCAAGGTGTACAGTAAAACGAAGTCTTATTGATGAGACAAAGAAAACCTCACCGCTTTAAACTTTCCTAAGCTTCTTCATCGAAGATCTTTTTTAGAATGTCGTAATTCAAGCCTTCAATCTCAAATGTGTTCGCGTGAATGTATATAGTGCGGGCAGAAATGGGTAAATAAATAAATAAAACAACGCATGTGCTTATGCATGCACTTTAATTCAATGACAGCACGAATCAGTTTATAATAAACTAAATGAAACTAAAGTATTTAACAGATCGATCCGAAGGACGAACAATTGCTAACAATGACATGTTTTTGTTGCTAGCATCATTCACCCATTGTCACGGATGTGAGGTTACTGAGTAAAACTGTAAAACACAAGGCAACTTCGCGGAGATTCCGCCCGTATGTACGCCCTTTGAGGATAACAAAACGAACAGTGGATGCAGGCGCCAGGATTCAAATGATATCCAATTTATCCTACTGTGCTTGATATACGCTGACATTGGGGAATACCTGTGCTATCGACCGATTGAGATAATCATTCAATCATCATCATCATCATCATCATCATTTTAAACTATCTGCGATATATTTTGCGTGGCGCCTTATGGCAAATCAATGCTTTTCTCCTTTCTTTTTTTTTTCGAGTTCATTCATCAACTAAATCATTTCGCTTCACTTATACATTAGCAAGAGATTGGAAAAAAAAGCTAAAGAGAATTTAATCCACCAGCATGATGTTTTTAAATCAATTAAAGACTCGTATGTAGTTGAGGCGAGTTTAGCAAACTTTTTCAATGCTATATATAAAATTATATCTACCCTAGGGGTGGTGAAGCAAGCTTATCTGCTAAAGTATTTTCAAAATGATTACCCCTCGCTACAAGCCACACAATCATTTTTTGTCCTTAAAGAAGAACTTAACCGAACGAAACGATAAATGTCAATGTCTCTTAACTGATTGATTTTACCGAAAATCAATTACCAACTTTTTTTTTTGTTGTTTTTGTTTTATTTTTAGAGTGTAACAACAATAACTTCTTTCCTTTAACTTTAGCCTAAATGTCTTTTGCAATTTACTCATCCTTGTGTGCTATTGCCAACAACCGTTCATACAAAGTAAGGCATAAAGAGTGTGAGTTAAACGTTTTATGAGCTTCAGCAACAGCAAAAACATTGACTTTTTTTTTTTTTTTACGCTAAATTAATTTTTCAATAGTTCATGAACCAGGCATTGTTTCTCTTCCTTCACGGCTTACAGACAGTCCTAGTACATAATATTAAATCTCCAACATAAACGTTATCGTGCTTATCTTCCTATGCCGGCATCAGCCAGCATCCCATGCATGTACACATATACATATATATACGATACTAATGATAATTAGTTAGTACAACCCTTAGTTGAAATTATCTTCAGTAAAAAGGTTTTTATTGCCATAGACTCTCTCTCTCTCATTCCACTGTTCGAATTCAAGCAACTACCCACACTCATGCTTTCATTCAGGAAACAATAAACGAGTATGTTATGAAAAGAAGGAAAAAAAAAAGAAGAAAACTTGTACTTCTTATAATGTTCTGGACTCTTTTTCCCTCACTTACACCCTATTTTCTATGTATATTTATATATTTATATATATAGAGTGTACGTGTTCCTCTATCACACTCAAAGAGAGACAGAGACCGTGTGTGTGTGTGTGTGTGTGTGTGTGTGGATTGCTTAATAAAATGATTTTTTTATTATATGATATTTTTATAAATATGTGGCTGTGTACTCGCATGTGTTAGTTAGCACAAAGGCGGCAATCAATAAATCTCTACAATTTTTTTTTTTTCTTTTCATTCTTAATTTTGTTGTTTTTTTGCCATCATCATCGTCTTCAGCACTTTTATCATTATGATCAGCGTCATCGTTGTTTCTCATCATTGTCATCATCACTACCACCGTCACCATCACCATCACCATCGTCATCGTCTTCGTTATTATTTTTATTAGCAAACGGGGCTTTTGTTTTCTCACACTCTTCTCTTCGTTTCCTTTTTTTTTTTTTTTTTTACATTTACTTACATATACATATGCATGTACTTAAGTCAGACTCCACTAACTTTTTCAGAGCTCTTCATATAAAATACTTGAGTCTAATGTGCTGTGTGGTGCTATTGTTATTGTTGTTGTTATATGTGTACTTGGCGTTATACATGAAGTTTTTTTTTTTTTGTGTTTTATTGCACGGACAAGTATGTATGTTTCTACAGATGTGTGCGTATACCTAAAAAGAAGGAGTTCAATTTATGTAAATGTATGACATGTGCTTGGGGTGTGAGCATTAAAAAGGGTTCCTTCTGTTGCGGGGCAAGCAGAGAAGAAACAAAAAAAAAAAACAAGAAATTAAAATAAAATAAAAAAAAAATTTAACTTTTTAGCGGTAGCACACAAGCAAATTTACACTCACTTACCACATGCAAATACCGCAATTTCTAACTCTCTCTCTCTCTCTCTCTCTCTCTCTCTCTCTCTCCCTCTCCCTTCGCCTGTCTCTCTATTGTTTGTTTTGTTTTGTTGTTTTTGCTCTCTCTTTCTCTCTTATAAAAAACTCTTTAAAGCTTATTCACTCTCTTGCATTGCAATGATTACACGATTACTCATTCACCCATATTTCCACGAATTAATGTACAACAGCGTGTTTGCACGAGTGTGTTTTCTGTCATCACCACGTCCTTACTCCCACCCTCAATGAATTTAGCTGCAAGTTTTAACGCGTGCACTATGCACTTTTGTTGTCGTTGTTGTTGTTGTTATTTTTTTGAAAAAGGAAAACTTATGATTTCTTTATGTTAAAGCGCGCATTTGTATGTGTTTGTGTGTGTGTGTGTATGTGTGTGTATGCGAATGTGTGGATTATAAACAAAGCAAAGCAAAACCCACTAAATGAACGAATGAAGGGACCACCCATCCTACCCTTCCAGCTTTTTTTTTGCTTTTTTATTCCTTTGCATTTTATTTTCAGGTCTTTATCTTTATGGCACTTTAGATTAACCCATGCTGACATAAGCACTGAACTGCAATATTAATTTATAGAAAAACAACACACAACACAATAAAACCAACAACACCATTAAGCTTTGCAAGTAAAACCGAATGCACAAACAAACATATGTATGCACATAAATATGGGATATTTGTAAAACAAAATATTTTATTTTTTCTTCTGTCCATTGTGTACATAGTAGAGAAGCGTGCGGTCTTTTTTGAAAAGCCGACACCGGTTCAACAACACTATTGCACACTATTAATCTTTTCCGCACTGTATTTGTGTGTATGTATGTATGAGTTACTCTACTATCATAAACTTTAAATTTTATACTTCACTATACACAGGCGCATGCAAATGCATACACATACATATTCATATACATACATACATATATACATAGAAATACATATACATGCTTTATATATGTGAATATATATGTGTTTAGATCAATGTATTGCGAGTACATATTCCACTCCACTTTACTCTAGTTTTAAAACCTAGTAACCAACAACTCAACTATTCATCCATTTATCCACCCACCCATCTAATCAACCACAAATTGTACCGTTTCATGCTGCAATTTTTTTATTTTTTACGATTTCTTTATGTTTTGTTCCTTTTTTTTTTTGCTCTATTGCATATATGTGTTGAGTTTCCTCACATTATTCTAGTTTATGTTGTTAGTTATTTGTTAATTTTCAGCAAAAATTGCTCTTTCTTCTTAGCAAATGTTTTCATCACTTTAATTATTCTGCGAAAACCTGTTCTGCTTTCTTTTTTGTGTTGTGAAAACATTGGAAAAAAGGATTTTGCACTAATTTTACTAACACTATTACGCCTAGATACAGATTACTAGTTTGTGTGTGTGTATGTGTGTGTGCTTAGGCGCGGGCGCGCGCGCGCGCTTATGTGTGTGTTAAATGAGGAAAACAGTTTATTGTGGTTAGTAAGGAGTACAATGAGTTTAAAGTTACAACAGTAGATCTAAAAAGTATTGAGCGTTTTGTACGAATTATTTCGCTAATGTTTAAGATTTTTGAGTACAAATGAGACCGACGAAAAGTCCATTAAAAAAAACTACAACAACAAGTAGATGTGAAAAGAGCGGTAAAATTCTCATACCTGGCTGTGAAGCGGCGGGCCGTCAACATCTGAAAGATGAACCCGTGGTCTCAGCCAAAAAATTCGATATGTTAACATTTAATTTCCGTAAAGAAAGGAAGGCTTTCCAAGGGAAACAATAAAAAATACTCCCTCGCAACGAACAATCAATCATTCATAGAAAAATTCGAACGAGATTTGTATGATTCCACTCGAAAAAAATTTCTCATCTCTCGAATTTCTATCGGCAAGTCGGTGTTAAAACCTAAAGGAAGGTTTGATTTGCAATTGATCAGGTGCCATGCGGAATTTTATCAAGAAGCATACTATCGAAACGAAGAGACGTCCAAAAACTATAACCTATTAATGATGCCTAATAGGGCTCGCCATTACCGAACTTGACAAATTGAGAGCATTTGCTAAGAGATTTAGCGTAGGCCTATCATTCTCCAATCATTCCGACTTCTACTTAACTCCATTAATAATGTTAAGTTAATCGGGGCCATAGTTTCAAACAATTCAAGGTCACGTTTTTCCTAATCGGATAAAAACGCGAAAAGTTATTCGTAAAAACATTGGTCAGATATCACTTCCTTTCTTCGTTTATTAGGTATCTATAAAGCCCTAGGACTAGTACCTAATTGCATTGATACATTTGACGGGCAAAAAGCAACTATAACATGAGTGAGTACACAAGTCAGCTGGATGGCTGCTAATGTAACCGTTTTGCTCCGTATACTCGGTGCACATCGATTTTTGTCAGCGACAAAACATGAATTGAGAACAAGTGTAGCAGTGCGGACAAGTTTTTTCTAAGAATAATCGAATCATTTTAGAGTGAGTGGTAAGGCATTCCAATATCTAGCAACACGAACAGTAAAAGATAGTTTCGCTGATTCGTTAGACAAGGAAGAAGTGAGAAGTAATATGGAAGGGTTTCTATTTGATCTAGAGAACTAGTTCTAGTAGTTCAATTAAAAGGCTTGGAGATCGAGTTTGAATGATTTTTGTAGAGTTTTGTAGAGGCGGATAAGCAACTCTAAATTTTAAATAATCGAGTTTTAAGAAGAGCATTAAGAAGAAGAAGAGTTTTAAGAAAGCATGAACGAAGAAAGAGATAAATTTGACATTTATAGCGTCATTTTCCGATAACTGCAGTAATTTATCATCGATATTGATCTCGAAGGACTGATGCTTTTACTTGAAAGCTACAAGTTCAGTTAAAAGAACCTTATTTGAAGTTGAACTTAAGAGGTGTAAATGAGAGAGAAAGAGAGAGAGAGAGAGAGAGAGAGAGAGAGAGAGAGAAGATCATATCTTGGAAAAAATTCTTTGAGTGCTAAGTTCAAGATTTGTACTCCAAAGTACAGAAACTCGAAATCGTTTTAGTTTACATAAGATTCCGACTTGATGTTGATCGAGATAAAAGAATGAAATTGGCACTCTTTGCTCTAAGACTAACTTGACACATTCATACCGGACTCTAACTAAAATTTTCGCAGCCCGAGATTTCAAATATATTGATATTTAAGGCTATTGCGAGTGAGTAAAGCATCCTTGTAGCTTTTCTAGCGAAAATTTTAGTTTTAAAGATACATATATCTATATACATATACATGTATATATGTATATATATATATATGTATACATGTATATATGCATGTATTTATATACATACATACGCACATATATATACATATATATATATGTAGACATATACATCCGTTTGAAATTTCATGCTGCGAAAATTTCAGTTTCAAAGACAAAACCCTAAGGGATTTGTAAATATATACATAATCTACTACTAAGCTAAGACCGCGGAGGGATTTCTTTGCAGTTTGTTGTTTCTTTTCCGGATCTTATTAGCGACAGCGTTTGTGTGTGTATTAAATCAATTTTAAGTGAATTATATACCGAATAATTGGCATTGCACAAGACGATGCCAAGAGTGTTTTGTAGTGTTTGCCAATTGGCCATTGCCAATGAAATTTATCCTTCATCCGTTACATTAGCCTTGAAGTATGCTTTAAAAACTATTTATGTTGCTTTCTATATGGTTTTCATATTGATTCGGTTACCTTTAACCTTTGCATTGTTTGGACTCCCACAAGTATTTTCATATTTATTCGTCCTTCTCTCATTCTCTCTCTCACTCTCTCTCTCTCTCTCTCTCTCTCTCTCTCTCTTTATTTCTTTTTCTCTCTTTGCGAGTGTGACATTGATTCTCTCCTTAACAATTTCATGTATACACATGTAAAATACAACAAGAAAGTTACTCTTATTTATTGCAATTAGCTCTTGCGAATGCATCCTTTTTTCGCCTTAATTCCATTATGAGTTTTTGTCGTTCCGCTTCGTTCTGTTCCGTTCCTATCGTGAGTATTTATGCGTTTTGCTGCGGTACACAAATTATTCCTATTGACATTTGATGTGTAGCGATATTCTCGTGGGTTGTGTTTTGCTTTGCAGGAGGGCCGTATTGCCGCGGTATTGTCATTTTTACTCGCAAACATTTTTGTAGTAAATTCATTTAAAAATCATCAACGTCAACGTAAAACCTGTAATTTTTTTTTATTGATGTTTTCTTGAATGAAATTGTAATACAACCAGGACTTTACTGGCTATACGGCTATGTGTTATGTTGTTTTTTTCTTGGGTGAAGGGTTGAAGGGTTAATATTTTTTTAGCTCAGTGTAGATTTTTTATGTATCGCTCCATTTGTACTGCTGGTGTACATGCAAAACTTTCATAAAATAAGCGGAAACATGGGTGTGTTGAAATTTTTTTCTTTATGCTTCTGTTTCTGTTTTTTTTTTGTTTGCAATTTTTTAATAAAAAATTTAATATTCAATAGATTTAACGGTGATACAATCTTTTTACTTTTTATTTATTTCTTTTTCATTGTTTGGCATTTTAGGAACACAATTTGAGAATTTTGCTTTTAAATCATCCAACACAAATAGTTGGTTGTTGTTATTACGGCGATCATGCATCGTTCATTGAAACCGCACGCACAAGCTAAAAAGGTTACAAAAGTACCACCGCCCGCTTTACCAGGCGATCCAGTGCCTGCAAGTGCAACAGCTTCACAATCAATATATCATCATTCTCATCAGCATCAACATATACCATTGTATCGATTAGGTGGCAGTATCTCGGGGGCAACTGGAAAAGCGCAGCTAGAGGATGGTATCATAATGAGTAGCATGGTATCATCTCCATCGCTCGAAGAGGGCGGTTTCAATTTGCCACGTGAACCAACTGTAGCTTTACGCATAAAAGGTGAGCTAATTGCTTGGGCGGGAAAAATATTTTTAGATTATTATCATATTTTTTCTATGTAGATGAATTAAACGATTACGCTTCAGTCATGTCAACGTCAGGCTCTTCGCAAACTTCAGCAGGTGCAGCAGCAACAGCCGCAGTAAAACCGGCCCAATCTGTTACCGCCAATGCCAGTGCTTTATTGGGCACATGCTCAGCCAATATAGTGCCATGTCCCCCGCCAGTTTTTTGTGCTACATTACGTGAGCCCCTCACCCACAAGGCAGCTGTTTATTATCATCAACAATTAGCATTGCAAGAAGACCAAGGTATCGATCTGACCCAATCGCCGGGCCGCGACTCACCCGGTTCATCATCAGGTTCAGCTGGTTCTGGATCCCGTCATTCCACTGCTAGTTTAGATTCGGGTCGAGCTTCATCATATCTCACCGGCGCATCCGGGGCTGGTTCGATACGCAGTAGCGGCGGCGGTGGCGCCCTATCTTCACCACGTTGCAGTTCAGTTAGTTCGTGCTCAATCGGTTCCATGGACCGTCAACGTAACGAAGAGTTGATCATCGATTGGCTTATGGAAATGAAATATGAAGAATATGCTCAACTCTTCATAGCGGCTGGTTATGATTTACCCACCATAGCCCGCATGACCCCAGAGGATTTAACAGCAATTGGCATAAAAAATCCACATCATCGTGAACGTATTAAACAACGTATCGATAAACTACAAGTCTTGGATAATTTACCGCATTTTGTACCGGTAAGTTTTATGCCTCTTTAAAAAAAACAACAAAAAAAGCAAAAAAAAAAACAAAAACAATAAACATACGTAAAAAAGAATAAGCAGCTGAAATTATGAAATACAAAAAGGAAGTAAGAGAGCATCTAAAGATAAACGGATTTAATTGTAGACTTGCCTGCGCACGAACGGAGATTATCTTTGCATGGTATATATACATGGGCCGGCCGTCGCTCTGCCATTCCCATGTGTAACCTATCTTTGAGAATCTACCATGTGAAGCTTAAACGACATTCGATTTGGAAATGAGTGAATTTAAAATTTTGCAAACGGACAGACGGACACAACTCAGTGCCAATTTGTGCAGTACAAAAGGTGCACCGGAAAATACAAAGACAAACTTGTTATATCTTCTATCGTTGAGGGCCAACATAAAAATATTCGAGGAGATGTACTTGGTCGAAGCATAAGCTAAACCTCCCTGAAGCTACTCAGTGTAGACAAATTTTTTTTAATACACTAAACTAATGGTAAACAATTATTGTTTACCTAGAATAGCTGCCGAAATACCAACAATTCCTAAAACTTAACCTCTAGTAGAAATGAGGATTAGCAGAGATAGACGTGCACTTTAAAATATCACCTCAAGCAAAGTTTTCAAAGCTAAGGACATATTAGTTAAACAGCCGAACAATTAATCACTTAATAATGACAAAAGCAAAGTTTAAGAAACTGTTAAATAAAATTACAAAAAAAAAAAAAAAAGAAAACAGAAAAAAAGCAAAAAGAGTTTACTCGTAATTGTTTTGTGAACACAGGCTTTAATTACCGTTGTGGAAAAGGTACCTTTTTTTTTTTTTTTGTTTTGCTCTTTATTATCGCACATAGTCGCATTTTTATTCTTTAATAGCAGAACAAAAAAGTAAAACCAGAAAAATTTACACCAGTTATTTCCTGAATATAATGATAAATGTGATTCATATTCAACTCAAGTCAGTCAGGTCGCATTCAAAGCTACTTTAGCAATGTGCACATTAACAGAATGCATTGCATATTTTATAGTCGGAAAAAAAACAAAACAAAAAAAAAAAAGAGAAGAGAAGAGAAGAGAAGAAAAAAACTGAACGTGTTTATAAAAATTATGCCATGTTTACACTTGTCTCATATTTATTTTTTCCGCCATAAACATCATATCTTTCTTTTTTTGATTTTTTTTTTTCTTTCTTGAGTTCGTAAAAGCTGCAGCAGCAGCAGCAGTAAATAAATGTTGTTGTTGTTTGTACAAAAAAAAAAAAAAAAAAGCAAAAGATAATATAAAAACCTGACTCCGCAACCACGTCAATATTAATAATTTTTCTTTTCTTTTTTGCGCATTTGTTGACACTTTAGATTGTACTAGTTGCTAGCTAGTTATTGCTTATTTTTATGTTCTTTTTTAAATGAGTCCATTTTTCTTATTAATATTTCTATTTATATGCACTAGTGGGCAAAATTATTGCGATTTGCGAGCTCAAAGGTTAATCAACCGTATTGTACTCTATTTTGAATATATTAACTTTAAGCCTTTCTCTTTCTATCTATCTCTCTCTCTCTCTCTCTCTCTTTCGCTCTCTCGCTCTCTCATGAGAGGATGATAAACATTAAGAACTCGACGAATGGTTTGGGTCAAGGATATCCATTGCATTGATTAAAAACAATATTGTACCTGATCTATATGTAAAGTCCCGCGATCGTGTTTTCTGTACAAATAAAGGAAATTCTATCGAAGGAAACGCAGCGTTACACCTTAAATAAAGACTTCGCTTGCTTGTCCATCTGTTTGTTATTTAAATGCCCGAAACTGGATGGTTGTAGTTGAAACCTTAACTGACATATAAGTTGCATAACCTAATCTATATATGTATAACTTGTATGTATATCTCAACTGCAATTTAAAGAACGCGTCTGCTTGCTTGCCCACCTGTTTTCTGCTTGAATGCCCGAAACAGGCTAACGGTAGTTGAAAACTTAACTTATATATATATATACAAATATATATTTATAACCTAATAATTATTTATACATAACCTAACCTACATATATATATACATAACCTATATGTTTATATATATACGATGAGGTGAACATATATAATCTAATGTGTATATAACCTAATATATATGCGCTCTTATATATAGGTAGATGACATAACCTACTACATGACATTTGATTATTTTTTAGTTGAAACAGTCATTTGTTAAGTAAATTAATCAAACTATTTTCCATCATCTTCTACAACTTTTTCCCATCTTTCTCGTAACATGGCGATAGGGTGTCGAAAGAACTTATATTGATTTGGCAGCAATCCAATCATCGATCCATTTGAGCCTTTCTTCAGCATTTCGAAACCGTGTGCCAGCCAACACACGCTCTATCGATCTGCACAAGTGGCAATCAGAAGGCGCTATGTCTAATGGGTACGCTGGGCGCGGCCGAATTTCGCATTCGAGCAGCAACACTGTATTCTTGACAGGTTTTGCAAGGTGACGTCGGGCATTTTCATGGACGAGGATGACTTTGCATCTGTCAACCACTCTTGCTAGTCTTTTTTGCAACAATACATCGTTCAATTTGTTCAACTGATGTCGGCAGACATGAGTCTCGTTCGGTTTTAGCAGCTCATAATGCACCGCAACTTTGCTGATCCCATCATATGCACAGCATGCCTTTATGATATCGAATATACCGCTTTAGTGTCGGTGCCGATGGCTCTCCTGGACTAACCCATGACTTTTGCGCTTGGTATTATCGCAATAGATCTACTTATTATCGCCAGTCACAGTACGCCAAAGAAAATACTTCTTTCTTTCCCTGGCAATCAAATTGTGAGTTTCAAACGGTTCGAATGGCATTACTTTATCATTTCCACCAATAGATGTCGCTGATCAAAATACATAGCTATATAACTGTATAATAAAAAGCCTAATCCAACTAATTGCATGTAGAAAGAAATACCATTTTTCTCCTTCAGTGCACATGTATTTGCTGATGAGGAGATTCTAATATAGTTTACCCACTAGTTAGTTGTCCTATGAAAGCTAAAATTGAGTACATTTAGTTACTTACAGCATAACTGTCCACTTATAAACGCATACCTGCAATGATCAACGAATTGCCCAACTGACACGGAGCACCCTAATAAAAAATTAATTTGCAGCTATTATCCATTTACTGGGAATAGTCATAACTCAACACACACACAAACATAATTTTCCCAATTTTTATTTTGTTTTTATACATAGAACGCACGACAGTGGACAGATGGACACATTTTTATATATACCTATATTCGCGTCTAAGACTCTTCTAAATAAGCGGATTTTTTTTAAAAATTCCAATTTCTGAACTCACTTTCTGAATAATCATGTGACGCATGCGTGAAAACTTGGATATCTTATCATTTTTTCTTTAATTGAAGTCGAAATTTCTTTTTTTTAAGTTGAAGGAAGATAGAAATACAATCTATTCGTTATCTGAGATCTTTTTCATTTCCTATTAAGATTTCTTTTAAGTTTTTTGTTTAAGATTTCGTATTATTTATATTGCTGTGCGTTCATAACCGACATTCAAGTAAGGATTACTTTTATCATCAGCTTAAGATCTGATGGAATTTGACATACGGCTGACCCATGCTCGTTGTTTATGGAAAATTACTTTACTCTCACTTTACGTGCTGTATGCATAAAGTCTTTGGAACACTTTGATTGTTCAAAATGGCTACAAATTATTTGCCTCGCAGCTATTGCATTGTATTATAATCTCTTAAGCTATTTGCTTATATTTATTTACTTATACTCGCTCATAATACACACAGGCACCCAAATAGATATTATTATATAATGAACAAAGTATTTATTATACTTGCAGCATGAGATAAGACTTTAAAAATATTTTAGAAATTAATAGAAAATTTTTTCAACTCATCCCCGTTACTCGTCGTCGTTACCTAGAGAGAGAGAGAGAGAGAGAGAGAGAGAGAGAGAGAGAGAGAGAGAGAGAGAGAAAATTAACGTAAATAAAGTATTAAGTAATAATCTTCTCCATCTTTCCACATGAATTGAACAATTATTTTGTAGTTAATTTAAAATCAATTTTTCAATACTTACGACTATGACTATAAATATTCGCGCGCTCACTACATTTACATATATATTTAATAATAACAAGGAAAGTTTGAAGACCTTGTAAATAAATTATAATTGAAGTCAATGTTGATCGTGATCATCGTCATCATCATCATCATCATCATTATCATCATTATCATTAAGCATGATCGCGTTCATTATATCAGGATTTCGAAATAAAGGAAGAAAGAGTCAATCGTTTGAGTTTATTTGGGTCAAACTTTTAATAATACTAATGGCATTTTATTTTGATTGCTCTTTAACTGCCTGTTGTCTAGCCTGATCTGAAATCTGTAGCAATATATTAATTGAAATTAATAAAATTGTTCTTAATTGCTAAAAAAAGAAGCCTTGCTTGATTGAAAGAGACCAAACTGTTTGTATGTTCGTTTGTATGCTTTAAAACAAACAACCCTGAACTACTTAAGGTAGTAAGTAAATGTGTGCAAATGTGTACTAATGAATTGAAAATGAGATCAGAAAAAAAAAAAACATACAACTATCAATTTTTAAAAAACAAAACAAACAATCAACCAACCAACCTGTGACCACCGTCCACCGCCCATTATCTTAAATGACATAAAATCCCAATTCAGATCGAATCCGCCGCTGCCATTGGTGAACCGAACGAAAATCCATGCATAAGTATTATTACAGTTAATGAAAATCTGATAATACACATTAAACCAATAAATGCATATAATAAAGCCTTGTAATGCTATAATTTGTAAAACCGAACATAAATTGCTACAAAAATGTCAGAAATAATTTTCAAAATGACTTTTAAATGTTCAAACATTTATCTCTAGATTTAATTAAATTGTGGTTAAGCTGCTGAATAGCGAAAAAAAACAAAAAAAAAAAAAAAAACACGAAATCAAAAGAACTGTTGATGGTTTGATGTATACGTACATATATATGTATCTATGTATATGCGCATATAATTAGGCACAGGTAGAGTGGTTCGTTGGTATGGTATGTGATCTCAGACATAACATAAGCACATACACCAAAGTTTATAAATGAATTTTTCTCTGTTTTTTTTTTTTTGCTTATTTTTTATTTAACTAACAAACAAAACGTTACCTTATGATTAGTAGTAGTAGTAGCTTTGAAATGTGAAATGTGTTGAATGCTGTATATATATATATATATATATATATATATATATATATGTGTGTGTGTGTTATTTGTGAAGGAACCGGTTTTCTGGGTTGACTTGCAAAAAAAAAAAAAATCGCGTCAAGGTCGACTTTTTTATGTCATAAGTATTTTGTTATTATTTGTAAACTTTATAGAATTTTTTTTTTTTTCATTTTTTTCTTCTTTCAATTACTTGACAAAACATATTTTTATTTTGTATAGAAAAGCAAATTCAATGCTATTTGCATGATAAGTAAATAGTAAAGGTCTTCGTAAATATATAACAAATAGTCTTCGTGTACATGGTTAGAGTGCTTAACTTCATTAAAACTATTAGTTCGCGGACACACTATAACAGTGTGTACAGATGGGTACAAAACAGAAGTAAAATAGATTCATAATCACCTCACCTCGACCAACGAATCTTGAATATTTATTATCAAATGCATGAAAATCGCCTGCGCTACCAACAAACAATTAATGATCGTTTTTACAGGAGGAGTGTGTGAATGCAAAATATATTTCTTTGAAAAATTCACACACACCCACAAGAGTTATCATACATATCGAGTTTATAAATTATTGATAGAAATAGTTGCAAATTTCCGGATTTTTCGCTAGTTTCGCTAATTTAGTTATTGGGACTACGTATTAGTTCGGTGCACTTCGATCAGAGAGGTTGTAATTAGTACTGTAATAGTGACTTCTTTATTTGAAAGTACTTTCTTTAAGCTATCTTCTTCTTTTTCTTCTTTTATTAAACATCCATTACTGGTTATAGGTGATCACATTTTTGTTGTTGTTACATTTCATGATATTATTGCTTCCTAAATTATACTAAGTTAACTAAAGTCCAAAAATCGTCTCGACTCCTTGCTGTGTATATAATTTCATCGATGATTCTCAGCCATGTTTAGGTTCGATTATTACGCAGCCACAACATTTGTCTTCTTTTCATGCCTCTACGACCTTCGATGTGGCCTTCCGCTATGAAGTGTAGGATGTAGTTCACATTTTCTTCCACGTACCATATGTTCAAAATGAGCAGTTTTTAACTTTGTAATACATTTTAATAGCTCATGCTCAGGGTTTATTCTGTTCAGGACTTCAGCATTTGATATGCGATCTGCTCACGATATTTAGTAGAAGTCTACAATAACAACACATTTCAAAGGCTACGAGTCTTGATTTTTATGTCCATGTTTTCATGAGACCACATAAGAACACCAACGAAGGCGAAGGAATAAACTCATTTCCCGACTTGTTAAAATTTTCTGATATTTCGCGTACGATGAGGTAGTCATTACTTTTCTTCTTCTTTTTATTTCTAAGTCGCTATCCCAAACTTCGCGTAATATGGATCCATTGATGGGTCCGTACAAACTTGGAAACCGCCTTCGACATTTTGGTTATTAACTGATAGAATGACATTTGCATACGAAGTTTTCGGTCGAGTTACGATCATAAATTAGATTTAACCTAAAGTTGTTACTTTGATCTTTTAAGGCCAATCATGAACCATCATCTGCAGATCCCGCATATTATTTACTAGTGTAGGTACATAGCATCGTATCGGATGCTATTGACGAATTTCCCATTGATCTTAATGCCTACTTCGACTGTTTAAATAGCTTCTTGAAAGATTACCTTGGCGAACTCCTCTGCAAAGGAATTGTTCTGTTGTTCTGACTTCATTACCACGGCCTTCTGCTGTTTGTCTCCAAAACAAATTTTTGATGGATGGTATATTTTTACCGTTAATAGTAAGACTTTCAGGATATCTATCAATTTATCATGCTTTAGTTTGCCAAACGCTTTTTCATAACCTATGAAGCGGAAAAAAAATTACATATGCCCATCTCTACAGCTCAGTACTGGAACCTGAAGGCAGAATAAAGTTTCTCTGCTGCCCATGGCTTTCCGGAAACCTAACTAAGTACGGCCAAGCGATACACAAGTGTAAAAATTTACCACACTAAAGCGCGTACAACATCGTTTCTTGGAGCATCGAACAGGTATAGTTTTTAGCCGAAAAGAAAAACAATGAAGTTAACGGGAACTTTATCTTTCCTAATTAAAACAAAGGATAGCGCGGTTAAGGGTCGGATTCTGCGAAACTTCACAGAGATATGACATTTTTCTCTTTGTGGTTTTTGTAGGTTAGGCAATCTGTTTTGTCACGAATTTGATACGGAAAAGTGTTATTTTGACTATTGATGCGGAATAGAAAATCTGATACGAGTTTACAAAAACCATGACAAGAAAACCGCATTGTTTTCTCTTACGACTACTGGCTGGTCACAAGGCCAGAATACGACTGTAAATCTTTGCCAATGATGAACGGTGAGTGCGCTATCCAAATATCCAAAACCTAAATAACCATGATAACCATGATGAGTTTAGGGGAACTAATAGCATTGACGATCAGATTGAATATCCTTAGTGGCGCTGTTTTCAGTAAATATTACTCCGACCGATTAAGAAAGGCCTGATGACTTATTCGTTGTTTGAACAGTGCTTCGATTCTTATGACGATACTCAATAATGGTTGTTTTAGGGATAGCTTTTCTAAGACGAGATATTTTCGAAATTGAATTGAAAGCTGCCTGGATGATGGGAAAAAATCGTTGATGGTGAGAACCAAGTGGCCAGAAAGAGAGAGTGTGGGAGAGGGAGAGAGAGAGAGAGAGAGAGAGAGAGAGAGAGAGAGAGAGAGAGAGAGAGATGTGAAACCACAGTCTAATGGGCGTGTGCTCAATCGGTAAGACTTGTGTTTTTAATGTTTTAGCTACTACCAAAAATTCTGATATACAGAGGTCGCTCGGGTAACGTGCTTAATTCGTACCACAGCGTATCGAAACCGTGTCATACGCAATTTTTTCCACATTTTTATTTCAGCTAAAATATCATGTAGAACTGCATGCTTTAAACTTAAACATAAACATAAATCAAAGAAATGTGTACAGTAGGCTTGAGATGTAAAATTTTTCTGACGAAAGTATTGTTGTGAAATTTTGCTCCAAATTTATATACAAAACAAGTAAGAAAGTTACGTTCGGTGGGGGCGGAATCTCGCATACCCACCATTATGCTTTTCGCACTCTATTCTCCAAGTTCTTTTATTTGATACCCATATTGCTGGTATTATTAAGAAAAAAATTAATCCACCAGGTCGCGGTGTCTACCGTATTCATTTTAGAATTAACCCATATTTAAGCAGATAATATATCTTCATTTGGGGAATGTACAAAGAAGTTGTAAACATTCTGTCTGGTTTTCCTTATGATAAATAAGCATAAAATCTCAAAAAAGTGAAAAAAAAAATTTAATCGCTTGTAACCTTGTGTGGACATGGCCGATTTTCCCCATTATTGCCCATCAAGAATAGAGTGTTTCGTAAAGTAAATCGGGAAATTATCACACTTTCATCTTATCTAACTTTCATAATTTCTGAGTAAAGAGCGAAAACTCACAAATTTTTGTTAAGAAAAACGAAGTTGCGTTTAGTTTACGCTCCACTGCGGGCTTCTGCTCTGACCACTTGGACCCATTTTCAATACCAGCCTGCGTGTAAATGCTTCCAATGTTTCTACCCAATTTGACGTCGATATGTTCATTTTTGCAACCATGAGAGTGCAAACAACACACATCATACAGACACACGGACGGACATGGCTAAATCAATTCAGAATTTCATGCTGATCGAGAATATATATGCGTTACAGGGTCTCTGAAGCTTCCTTTTGGCTGTTCCATACATTATGAAAGAAAACAAAATGAGTATACCCCCATCTTACAGTGGTGTGGGTATAATGAAAAAGTAGGTTACCTTCAAATTAAAAAAAAAAAAAATAATAATCAATTCAACATTATGACGAAAAACAAAAATTGAAAATGTATTAAACAAATTGTGTTGACCATCACGAAATTAATCGAAATTAAAAATCACAGCTAATGTATTTTTTTTTTTCGCAAAGTTTATTGAAACTTTTTTTATTAACGATAAAATAAAAATAATAATCAATTAAAAAAGAAGTAAGAAATTTATATTCGGGTGAGGCTGATTCTTGCATGCCTAGCATCAATAAAATCTTTACCGCCTCAGGCTTCTATTTATAGTTATAAAAAAGCGAATGACATGAAATCAACAGCACCCACCAACCGGAAGCACAAACATGGCTTAATCGATTCAAAATTTCACGCTGATCAAAAATATGTGTAGTTTATAGGATCTCGGGTTTTTGCAATCTTGTTGCATATAAACCCCTTTTACAATTGCCGCAAATTTTGTACCGCTTCGTATCAAAACCGGGCTTTGCAAACACAATGTTAAACATTGCACCATGTCTGACATCCTCAAGCAAACTTTGATGCCTCTATTCACGAAACAAAAAAGAGTAGATAGGCTGAGAAAAATAGTAGTTTGGCAATGGCAATACAGCCATGGGTGTACATCCATTTCTGCATAGATAAATCCAAGAATTGTTCATACGAAAATTAACATATATATGTATACATAAATAGTCATAATCAAAGAAACTAGTAACAAAATAGTTAGGAGGCGGCATCTTAAAGGTGGGAAACTATCTAACTCCAATGAGATGGGCGCCACTCTTTGTGGTTAACTCTTCGTTTGACGAGCCCCACGTTAGGCGCCACACACTGAGTGTGACAGCCTCCAATCCTCTTCAAGTGGCACTTAAGTATGACCCTAAAAACTGTAAAGACAGACACAAGACATGCATGAATATATGCGTGAATGATAATCATAAATACTCTATTTGTGCCGGTCTCCTGCTGGTTCGAGAGGAGCATATTCCAAATTGATCCCAATACGTAGCCCCGTTAATAATACAAATCAATCTGATACCTTGGCTTTAGTTGTTACAAACACAAGAACCTGGTAGTGCTGAAGATTTTCGCGCTTAATTAAATCCTGGGCCTTTCTGTACCACATCCTACCTACGGTCTTCTTCGCGATCTCTCACTGCAAATCATTGGCCGAAGGAGAAGAGAGGCAGGGTAGAGTACGAAATGGTTTTCATCCGTCCATTTACTCCTACAAGGGTAAAGCTCGTGTGTTTCTTTTAGAAGCAGCCGTCTGTGGAGTGTCCCTTGGACAAAAATTTAAACCCCCCATATCTTCCGAGCTAGCTAGCTCAGCATTGATACGTGCATTCGTCTTTACAACCTTCGACCATCTTCAGGCCATCAGGTTTTTAAGAGTAGCCCTAAAAATTATAAAGTCGTTAGACAGACGGAGAGGATTATTACAGAAGAAATATAAATACACTC
This sequence comes from Glossina morsitans morsitans, assembly GCA_001077435.1. Lineage (NCBI taxonomy): Eukaryota > Metazoa > Arthropoda > Insecta > Diptera > Glossinidae > Glossina > Glossina morsitans. The sequence continues at coordinate 2,142 of CCAG010004735.1, read as the reverse complement.
GCAATACAATGTTTGACAACACTCTGGCATGTTTATATGTTCTATAGGATGACTGCTTTGTTGTAGTGAACAAAACAGAGCGGACCACAATGATTGCACAAGAATATTAATGCAGAAATTTAATTAGTATTCGGAACATATGCAATTTGTTTTGTATGGATGCAGTTTTGCTTCATTGGTGTAAATATCGTCAAACCGTTAAAAAAATCGATAAGAGAACAAGTTTTGCTAACATGGCGTCACAAACTCATTTAAGGAATTTAGTAAAAAATAGTAAGAAATAGTAAAAAATATTAATCAGCAAATCAATAAACGAATTCTAGTCGTCTTAGGCGACGAGCCATTTGATTCTCCTTTATTCATTATAGGTATGCCAATTAACCGATAATCGGAATCGGGATAGAATTTTCATATTGATATCTGCTATGGATCCAAAGATTCGTTTAGCTTCGGCTTTTCTTTTCTATTTTTAGAATGAACAGAATTCGAACCGTAGCATCCGTCTGAATAGCCGAGCAGGTCAGAACCGCCACTACCAAGTCAGTGTTCGTGGGCTCGCATCGCAAACCCAAATTCTTTGATCGGTAAAGGCATAACTCTTTTCGATTGGGCACACACCCTCCCTATATCTTGCTCTTTGTTCACTTCGTTCAGACGGTCATACAGTGTTACAGGAATAGGGGACATCCTCTGAGTGATTGTTCGTTTTAAGAAAAAAAAGGCAAACAGACGGACGAAGAGACATTCTACTTAGTGTTTAAATCGCAAAACTCGGAATCTTAACGCTGTATATGTAGGTTCTCTAAGGCGTAAATCTTTGTGTTACAAATATATATACGGTAGCCCAATAAAGTCTGCATACAGTATCGAAAATTGAGGTTTCTCATGCTAAAAACTGCAATTGTGGATTGCGAGTACAAAAATATAGTCCATAAGAGACAAAAACTTATATTAAATAGCACTTGAAGACTATTTTCTGACTCATACTGTATGTAGACTTTATTGAGTTACCGTGTATACAATATATTGGGATCGCTTCCGTTTTAGAGAAAGAAATCTCTCAATAAAGAAATGTATGGAAAAATTTTTAACTCATAATTATGTTATCTTACGTTAATATCTTATGTTAAAAACTTTCTTTTGCACTTCGTAGCTGCAGGGCACGTAAAAAACAAGTTTAGTTAACGCAAATATATCACACCATTGAAAGTTTTTGCGTCTCTACAAAGAAAAAAGAAAAGAAAAAAGTAAGCATTAATAAGACAAAGAAAACTGCGTTTACGTTACCATAACAAACCGCAAACAAACCTTAAAGTAAACAAACATTTAAAGGCAAACAATACAAAAAAAAAAGAAGCAGAACAAATGAACGATGATTACGGCATTTTGCAAACCAAGATCAAATTTTATGTGAAGTCGTCGCACATACGCTTACACTCGTATAATACGAAAGAGTGAAAATATTAAAAACAACAACAAGAAAACTCCATTTTATTTGCATAAACATTCATTCCATGCCTGATGGGAATGAAAACTAAAGGAATCAAAACCAAAAATTAATAACAACAACGACAACAAAAAAGAAGGAAATTTTCGCATATTAAGCATAAAGGGGGAAAACCACTGTGAAGAGTTTATTTTTGGAATAAAACGAACGCCAACGGAATAATGATATTTGGGGCAGACATTAAGCGTGCGTTCAAGTAGTAAGAAGAAATTGTGTTCAAAAAATAGTGAAAGATGGCAACACTGGAGCAATTCTCTCGATACGTGTTTAAATTAAGGAACCCTGGGATCTGTCACGTACCCTTCGTCTCGATGAAGCTGCACTACAAGAATTGTGCTTGAAAAAATAGCAAAAGATGGCTGCAGCGATTCTTTCAAGGCGTTTTCTACGTAAAGGACTTTAGAGCCTTTCACGTGCTTCTACTCTCGCTGGAGCTGCACTTAATTTAAGGCACTCTACGATCTGTCCCACATTTTTCATCCCGATGAGCTTCACCAGAAGAGTTGTTTTTGCAAAGTCGTAAAAAATAACAACGTTGGAGCGTTTCTCTCCAGATATATTTAATTTGAGGGGCTCTGGAAGTGATCACACAACGTTCTGTTTAAATTGAGACAAGGCTTCAATTACTGATCTCG